>BHFV01000190.1:0-40995 GCA_003568905.1 Trebouxiophyceae sp. KSI-1
AGCGCAGAGCCAGCAGGGCAGCAGCACAACCTCCGGTGGCGCTTTGAAGCTTGTCTCCTCGCATGCCTGCCCACATGGCTGCTCTTTTGCATCACTCCCACCAGCAGGGCTGCGTGCAAGCAACACCTGGCGCGCCAAGCGCAGCTGTTCCGAGCCAGCCGCCTGCCTGCTGCTTGGGACCTATCGCATGGCTGCCTGCTTAGGCCTGCTCGGTGCGCTTCAGGCTCTGCAGCCTGGCTCTGCAGCCTGGATCGCGGCCAGCTCTCATACTCTCAGAGACACAAGCCTCGGAGCATTCTAGCTTCCTGCCCTGGAAGGAGCCTTGCCAGAGCAGACTGACACCTCGGCCATTGCCTCAGGATATTGGGCAGTAACGTCAACAATAAATTGCTCTGAGCGGCCTTCTTTACCAGGTTGGCATTCAAGTCCTGCTGCAGCTCCCATGTCCAATTGGCTTCCAGCTGCGTCGCTGGGTGCAGGCGCGCTCCCAGTCCCTCTTCCCAGTCCCTTTTTTCAGGGCTGACTTGCAGGGCATGCACTAGCTTGGCTGCTGGGAGCTAGATGGTGAGGTACATCAAATTGCCCGGACTTTTGGACTCATTTCCGACACCGCTGCTGTGCGGGGCTGGCGGCTGCTGCATTTACCCTGGCCGCGCTTGCCTCATGTCTGCATGTGTCCTTGCCGTGCTGCGCAGTCGTGCAGTGGAGCGGAAGATCATGATGCTATGCCCGCCGCCAGCAAGAGCAGGACGCCGAGCTCGATGCTGCGACGCCGAGCTCGATGCTGCGAGCGGCATCCGGAAGGCATCGTGCATTTCCTCCAAGCAGCCATAACGCACAGACCAAGCTTCGTCGCCAGCAGGCGCTTGAGCAGGTTGATGATACGGCGCCAGGTGGGGCTCAGGGGCCCAGTCGCGTCAGTGCTGCCAAGAAGCTTGGAGTGCGCTCAAGTTCAGGCGCAGCGTAGCGCGAGAGCAAGATGCAAGAAGGCGCAGCGGGCAGTTGTCCACTGGCAGCACTGAATTGCTGATAATACCAGAAGTTGCTGGGTGAGTGCGAAGCCTCAGGAGGACGGACACGGGTCTTCAACTCGCTGAAGTGCGAGGCTCTTCTGCAGGCGCCCAAGGGGTTCCTTCTGGGCGCTTGCGCCAGTCTTGCGTGTATGCTGGAAGCATATATAGAGGAGCAGCTATTCAAATGGAGCTTACAGAGGAGGGTTGAGCTGCTTGAGCTGCTTGCAGCCGCAGGTGGCCTCTGAAGGCCCCAGTTCCACTATTCAAACTCAGCACGGTGCGGTGTTCTAAAGCCTGCAGCAGCAAAGTGCAGTGCCTAATATAGCGGTGCCTGCTGAGACCTGCGAGGTCCCTGTGGGCCCCCGCTCGAGACAAACGAAAGGCGGTGCAAGCAATGCTGCCAGCGCTATGACTGATCAGGCAAACACGACAGGCTGAGGTCAGTGGCCGCCTGGCCGCTTGCGAGCGCGCCGCTTGCCCTGCTGTCGCCGCAGCCCGCTTTCGCCAGTCCGGACGGGCTGGCCGCCGCTGACAGCTGCCTGCTGGCTCTCCAGCGGGTGCGGAACGGCAGCCGCCTTGGCGGCACCGGTCACTACATGTGGCGCTCGGCGCAGTCAGACACACGCCATTTTGCCAGTTGAGAGCTGTGAGCTGTGTCCCTGACGAGCTGCAGGCACAGGAACAGGGGCGGGAGCAGGGGAGGGGGTCCCGCACCGGGCGTGCACTGCGGCACGGGGCCGGCGGCCTTGGCCAGCCTGGCGGCCTGCTGCGCGGCCGGCCCGATGACGTTTTTGAAGACGCTGTCGGTCGCGCTGATCTGGATGGCCTCGCAGTGGCGGCAGCGGCCAAAGATGCTGTTGCTCACGTACGGCTCCATGCCAAACTGCCAGAACAGGACGCCTGCGGCCGCGCGCCCTGGCACTCAACCGCAGCATCCGGTACCACCCGCATGCATCGACGGCCGCCAGCTGCCGCACGGCTTCCTGGCACCGCTGCAGCCCCGTCAAAAAGCGGAATGAGCCTGGAAGAAGGGAGGGAGGGGTGGGGAGGGGGTCGGACCGCGCAGCGCGTCGCCGGCCTCCAGGGAGGCCATCAGCGTCGAGTAGACCCGCTTGTAAAAGGGCGCGCGGACGCTGGTGATGGTCGCCTGCGTGTGTGGCGTCTCTATGTGCACCTGCAGCGTCCACAGCGCGCCGCTCACACCCGCTCCTGGCACCCGCAGCCCCTCCCTCGCTGCCGCCGACGCGTGCGCCCTCGCCTTTGAGTTTTGATTCAACTTTTCAGCTGTTTGCCCCGCGGAATTGGGGAAAATTGGGGCATTCGACGGCGGAAAATTGGGGCTTTGGCGGCAGAGGCGGGGCAGCCGACCTGCTTGCCAAACTCCTCGATCAGCAGCGGCTTGCCGAGCGCCTTGGCGTCGGCCGCGTGCTGCCGGATCCACTGGTCGATGAAGTCGAGGTCCCATATCTGCGGCCGCCACAGACAACCCCTGTCATGGGTGCCGGTCATGCCTATAAGATAGCCTGGCAATGGCTCCTGGGCCAGAAATGTAACTCCTTCATATTATCATATTAAGGGACTCCTTCATATTGAGTTCCGTGGCAGCAGCACAAGCCGCATGTAGCCCTCTGATGCAGCCATTCGCGTCGTGGGCCCCGGCAACGGCAGCAGCAGCCGCCCGCACGTGCTGCCTGCCAGGCGGCCGCAGCTATTGAGGCAAGGGGGGGCTGCGGCGGCGCGCCTCCCAGTTGTCGGGCCACAGGTGTATGGAGGCGAAATCGATCGCGGCCGGCGCGTGGTTGGCGCTGAAGTTTTGGCCGGTCAGCGTGGCCCAGCCGGTGCCCGGATTGACCGGCTCCGAAGGCGCGCCAAACGAATAGAAGCCCTCCTCGCCTGGTTGCGGCAAAGCGGAGATGGAATCAGGCACCTCTCGTAGCCTGTGCCAAGCGTGGCAGGCCGGGCGGCGGCAGGGAAACGGCAGCGGCAGGGGAGCGTTCTTTCGAGCTTGGGGGAGAAGGGGGGGGGACCTATGGTTATCAGGTGCGCTGGGTCCAGGCTCTTCAGGTGGCCGGCCATCTCCTCTATCCAGCGCTGCGGGGCCACGGGCGGTAGCAATCAGCAAGCGGCCGCGAGCAGGGCAGCCGCGTGGCAGAAGCTCCGACGGCGCTTCCTCGTCAAGCAGACCGGGCAGGCAGCATGCAGGGGAGAGGCTGCAGACAGCGGACCAGCGGACCGCGGCAGGTGGGGGCTTGCCGCTGCCCAAGAGAGCAGGTCTCCGTTTTTCAGAAAAGTTCGAGAGTAGCAGACCACGCAGGGCGGGCAAGCTTGCAGGTTATGAATTTGTCCCCGCGCAGGCAGGCAGGCGGGCTGGGCAGCCGTGCGGCAGCTGCTCATCCCGGAATCGGGGCGAGAGAAGGTCGCGCGCCTGCAGCTTGCCGGCGCACTCGGGGCGGCAGGAGGCGAGCTCCGGCGGCGGCGGGATGGTCTCCGGGAAGCAGTCGCAGCGCGGCTCGTTCATCAGATTCCACGCGAAAATGGTGGGGTCCTCACGGTACAACCGGCCATTGATGCTGTTCCTGCGGCAGGCAGCCGGCGGCGGCTGGCTCGGCTGCCGACCCGGCTGCAGCCTGAGTTCGGCTTGCCCACACCCAACAGCTTGTCTAGGAGCCTGCTGCTGCTGCTGCTGCTGGGGCCAGGCTCAGCTCACGGCCGTGGCGGCTGCTGCCCTGACCTGCCGCAGCCAGGATCATGGAGCGCAGGCTTCCCTTCCGAGGAAGTATCGCTTCAGGCCCTTTCCGCCCTCCGCAAGAGCCGCCGCTGCAGCCCAGAACCCGCACCTGCCCGCAGTCACACGAGCAAAGCGGGGGCTGGCAGGCTGGCCCGCTGCTTTCTGCCTCATGCATCCGAGGCAGCGAGTGCAGCGGCCATACACCTGCCCCTGGGGTGCGCAAGAAAAGGGGGGCCGATAGGAGGAAGAGGGTGTGTGCCTGCGGCCTGTCATGGCCGCCAGGTGGTCCTTGAACATCTGGCGGCAGCCCGCATCCGTGAAGAAGGCGTCCGGCTCGCCCGCCTCCCCGACCAGACCGCCCGTCAGGCTGCTGAGCGCCGAGCCGTGCGCGCTCGCGCTCCACCGCACGTACTGCGTCAAAAGCGCCGGAAAGCAGTCATTGAACGAACGGGCGCAGCCGGGAAGCATCGCCTCGTTGCACTTGGGAAGGAACGAGCTCTGCGGCTGGACACCCCTCTCCCCCGGAGCCAAGCCACAGCATGAGCGGATGCAGCTCGCGTCTACAGCTTCGCGTTCCTCTGCTCAAATCGCTGAACAGGTGAGGCAGCCGCGGCTGTGCTGCCTGTCATGTGCCCACTGCTGCAGACCGGCATCCCCTCTGTCGCTGCCTGCCGAGCCTCGAGCTCTGCACTGCGTCCCCCCCATCTCCAAGTTGCTGCCGTGCCCCGCGCCCGGTAGCCCTTCTCCACAGGAGGAGGCGCCGCGCCTGCGCCTTGGAGTCGACAGGGCTCCAGTTGTCCGAGAGCGTCAGGATGAGCCGCACGCCCACCTTGCTGGCCTCGTCCAGGATGTAGTCCAGCGCCTTGAAGGCGCGCTCGTCGTATTTGCCTGCCGACAAGCACACCAAAATTTGTTGTTGTTTTGTTTTTTTGGTTTTGAAAGTTGCCAGCACTGGAGTGAGGGCAGCAGGCAGTCGGGCACGGGCAGGCACTCTCACAGCACCACAAGAAAACAAGTGGCAGGACGCGGTCAAGCAGCACTGCGGCGCTGCGTCTGCGGCAACGCGCAGGTTCAGTGCCTGGCGGCAGCTGCTGGCCGGTTTCCGAAGCATGAGCCGCCTGCAGCAGCCGCGGTGGCCAGCTGGCCGCCTGCCTCTGCCTCGAAGCGACACACCCAGGCGGCAAGCCACTAGCCTGACTGCCGGCATCCAAACCATTGATAGCCTCGCGTGTGTGTCTGTCTGTCCTGGTGTCATCACGCTCCGAAGAAAAGAGCCTGACTGCCGGCATCAGACTCCAGAGCAGGAGGCCGCGCACCCGGCTTGGTCTGCAGGGGAAAGCCGGAGTCGACTCCGTGGCCAAAGGCCCGCAGCACCGTCAGCTGGTTGGCGGCCGCGGTCGCCATCGTCCACTGCACGACGTCTGAGAAGCCCTTGGCCGTCTGCACTGGCTTGCTGGCCACCTTGCCGGCCGCGATGTCCAGCAGCTGCCAGCTGCACCGTGCCAGCCGGGCCCTCAGGCAGGGAGCATGTTGCAGCAAGCGACACATGCCGCAAGCCACATGCAGGCCGCAAGTTGCGACCGTTGCCGGCAGATTGGCAGCGCGCGGGAGCGAGGCGATGTTGCAGGCAGCTGCTGTGAGGCATCGGAGCAGGTTTGGCATGCGGCACCGCGACCTCCGCCGCTCATCAGGAGCAGGGAGAAGAGTGCGTACGTGTTGAGGCCTGTCGGCACAAACTCAGCGCACTCCTCGTCGACGAATCGGCCGTTCACGGCGCGTATGAAGCCGGTGCCAGCTGCCGCTGCAGGCTGCAGCGCTGCCGCCAGCAGGAGCGACAGTGCAGTGGCATGCGCGGCAAGCGCACGCTGGCGCATGGCCGCTCGTAGACGCCTCTCTGGAGGCACCTCGGTGCTGGCAGTCCGGCCAGAGCAGGCGAGCCGCCTGCTGCAGTTCTATCCGGGCTGCTTGGGGCCCGTTGGCTTGTCGTTATACCTGCAACCGCCGCGATCATTCAAGCTCTCGTTGCTCGCCCAATCTTAAGCGCCATGGCACACTGGGCGGTAGTTGCCAGGACGCCGCCGGGCGCCCAATCGGCACTCGAAGACAATGCTCACGTCCAAGTTCGCGCATTGCCAATTCAAGCAAGCCAGTCCAGCCCGGCTGGCAGCCACAGTACGACACAGTACGGCGGAGGAGTCTCACGGGCCTCACGAAAGCGCGCAACCCGCCGCGCCTGTGGCTGTGCCGGGAGCTGGCACGTCTGTGGGTCGGTCTGCTGCTATTGGCCGCCTTCCGCGTATCGCCGGAAGCTCGATTGCTCAGCTTGTTGTGCGGCTCGCATGGGCGGGCGAGAGTGTTGCCGGCCGCCGCAAAAGAAAGGCGTCCCCAAGGGTGGAAGAACCCTCTGGCTATCGAATTCATGCACTGGGCCGCGTTGCGGAGTCGTGGATTTCCGGCCGGTCGTTCCGGAAGACGCCAGCCTTGCAGGTGCGGCTTGAGGCTTGAGCCTCTGGGCGCTGGGTGAGAAGTGTCGATGAAGCAGCAGCAGTCAGGCGAGATACTGGGAGCGATGCCTGCCGCTCGTAAAGCTTGCAGTGACATCGGCCTAATGCTGGTCGATGGGCGCGCGCAGCTCAGTCCTCCGTCGCGCGCGGGTGCTTGCCTCCCTCTCTCGGCTGTATTCTCCAGTCCCGGCTGCCCGCCGCCAGCGCCGCCGGGCTGACAAAGTGCGGCAGGATGCCATCTTCTGTCGCCTGTCTGGCCAGCGGGCGCCGCTCAGGCCGCTGCTGGTGCCACCGGATATCAGGGAACGAGTTACAGAGGTATACCAGGCCGACGACGGGCCAATCCGCTCCAGTCACCAGGGGCTGTCGGGCATCGCTCTCATCCCCGCCGCCGTCACAGCTTTCCAGCAGCTCTCTCGCCCTGCACATCTACCGTTGTCGCAGACCATTGGCAAATTGGCGTGCATGTAGCGGAGGAGGCTCACATACCTCAGGAGGCTTTGTCTGTCGCACCAGATTGGCCGCCCACTGCCACTTGTGAACATGTCCTGACAGCTCTGGTCCAGCAGCCGCACGCTGCCGCCCTGCTCCACCTGGCGGGCGTTCCTCAGCAGGTCGGACGGCTCAGCTGTTGGCTCGGGTGCGTGCAATGGTGCTGCTGGTGAGGGGTTTCCGCTGGCTGCAGTCCTCTGTCGCTTGTTCAGGCCGGCCTTCTCGCCGTCAGAGCCCATGCCTTTGGCCTGTTCCATTTGACGGGGCGCAAAGCGGCTAGTTGAACGAATAGCGCGCGCCAAGGACCAGAAAATTCAAACTTGAAACTCAGGTTTTAGTTCCGAGATCGCCAGCGGCCAGCGGCCCGTTTCTTTTTTTCTCAGAGCCTCGGGACACCGTCCCACCCGCGCTATGTAGAGTCCCATCCTTCCCCCGTTGGCGTCGCTGCCCCGCTTTCGAGGGCAATGATTCCGCCTGACGTCGGACTGCGGTGGTAAGGGCCTCGTTCTCGCCGCGCGGCCGTTGTTGGGGTCGAAGACGCCACCCTATCGCCTGTCATGGCAGTCCGAGGCGCCACAGTTCGCCCGCCTGCCGACAGTAAGTCGTATCTCGGGCAACCCGATTCCGATGCTCCCGGCACGGCCTTCCGGGACGGCTCGGTGCGCTTTCTTTCACGGCATGAGCGTGTTGCGAGCCACCCTGAGCTTGCCTGTGGAGCGTTCCAGCTGCTGCTTTGTCAGAGCTCAGAAGGGATCGAGTCAGCCTAGGAGGATTGGTTTTCGCGATGCTGAGAGGCCTGTTCCACTGTGCAGCCACTGTGCGGCACACGGCAGCCCCTGCTTTGTGACCTGGAAAAAGCCGAGGTTGGGGCGGACGAGCAGGTGACATTCGATGCTTCACACATCTTCTACATGCCTGGGAGCGGCTCTGCAAGGACGCCAAGCAGCTGAGGGGATAATCGGTTGGGACCGAGCATTGTGGCCCACATCGCTATGCTCCATCGCTGCAGGAAGGCAGTGCGTTGGCGGGGGCAGCTGTTGATGCTGAGGGACGGCAGCCTTTGTGGCGCTGAGGCGCTGCCCTGCCTGTGCAGGCATCCGTGAGCGAGAGTGCTGCCTCTGCATCACGAAACAGATGCGCAACCCGGCTGCGGGCTTCAGCACGGAGCTGCAAAGCAGCCTTGCGCCCTTTAGAGCAGGCCGAGCGAGTGCAGCGGTGATCGCATGGACACCTGCCACTTGTACGCAAGGCTGACATCGGCCATGCTGCGCGGGCTGCAACATGCGCAAAGAGACGCGCCTCCCAAGGACCTCTTTGACAGCCTGAGCTGGATCGCTCACTTGGCAAATTCAGGCTGGTGTGCCTTCTCCTTATCCCAAAAAGCGAGTACTCGCCCACACTGAATGTTACGGCCAATATGTGAGGTCGCCCACACTAGTAAGCAGTGACTTGCAGGAGGCAGAAAGGGGTTGGCTCCACCCGCTTCTATCAGCACTAGGCTGAGCGGCCCGCCTGCTTGCTACGCAGGCCTCTCTCAGCTCGACAGCCCGAGACACCCACAGACATTATGGATGTCTGTCGGGGAATACTACGAGCTGACGGGACTCATAGCTGCAAGGGTACAGCGCGAGGGCAGGCTGGCGCAGGAGCCGCTGGGCGTCGCTGCTGTACAGAGCTACCTGCCTTGCAAGCATATGGCAGAGCTTAGCGGCGGCTGCCACCTGGTGCCAGGAGGAGCGCTGCTGCTTTTCTCCCACCAGGAAGGCTTCCGAAAGAAGCGCTGGAAGGTGAACCCCTGCTCTCGCGCCTCGAATGGGTGACTGTCTCTCTCAACTTGAGCTGTTTTGTGCGTCTGGCAGGAGCTGAGCGGCTGTGCTTTGCAGGCTGATTGCACAAGGCAGCAAGATGGTCAGGCGGTGCTGACGTGCCTCGCCGGCGAGGAGCCTGACAAGCGTCACAACCCTATGCTGCCACCGCCGCCAGAGCCGATAATTATTGTCGGCGTGGGAAATGCGTCATTGCCCAGCAACAGCTGCATCACTCGGCAGTGCGCCGCTTCCTGCGCCCCTGCGGCCCAGCCCTTCAGCCCGGCTCCCGGGGCTCATGGGCGCGGCCTCTCCTGTGCGCAGGCTAGGGGGCTCTTCAAGGCTCTGTGCTGTCTGCCCAGCCCCGCGTGTAGGTGTTCTCCATGGAAGAGTTCAACACGTCGCAAAGGTGGCGCAGCGCCAAGCAATAGGGCGGTCGGCCCGCCCGCTACGCGCTGGCGGCAAATCTGCGGTGCTTGCCTGCCCCCGCCGCACAGGACCTGACTGCAGCTAGCCTCTATGCTTGAAGAATTGAGCTGGCTGTGCGGCTGGGCAGAAGCTGCGTTGCTGGCCTGTTGTGGTGTCTCAAACGGCGTCCTGGAGAGCCTGCCGACAAGCGAACCCGAGTGCGCTTCCTGCAGTCAATGCCCTGGAAGGAACAGGATTACTACGGGGTGCAGGCGAGCTGTGTCGGAGGGGACACTGCCAAGCACCTGAGAGCTACTGACAGCAGAAGACTCGTTGCAGGCATGCTTGGGCGCAGCAGGTGCACCTCTGCTCCGCCAGTCTCGCGCGCATCGGCTGGATATGCGTGCTTTCCTTTTTTTTTGGCGACGGCTGCCGCCAGGCTTCACCACTGCTTCATCGTTGCACTGCTGGCGCCTCCTGGCTGCCAACACCCAAGGCAAGGCAAGGCGCCCCAGCCCCTGCCCTGCCCTGACCTACAGCCCGCAGGCTGCGCTTTGCATGTCCCTGGTGTTCTGTAGCTGCCGGCTGATGCTGGAAGCCCGGCGAGCTCCTTGCCAGCCACTGCATGGCTCCAGAGCGTCTGGTGCTCATGCACCACCAGATACCAAGCTTGCTTGGTTTTGTCAGGCGCAGCGGCACTGCTGTGGTTTGCCCAGGCAAATCCTGCCAGGCCGCACGGCATGGCTGCATTGGAGCAGCGCGTGAAATTTGACGTTGTTGTGTCACCTCTTGTGCTAATGACAATCAACCTGCGTGGGCAGCGCAAGCCTGGAGTTGAGTGTGCCCCGCGTGCAGGCTTCCTGGACAGGAGGTACAAAGCGAGCGTACTGCTTCTACCGTCACTGGAGACAGCCCCCCTTTGGCTGGGGTTTTGCGCGGCCTCTGGGAGACGCTTGGCGCCCCCTCCATCATCCAACAGGCTACTGCGACGTTGGCTTCCATCCTCGCCTGGCTCCGGCAAGCAGGGTGAGGATCCTGCCGCTGGTTGTGCAGTGTCCGGCTGCGCACTGGTAGTAGCTGGCACGCCTGCGCCTGCCAGGGAGGCAAGGCAGCTGACTGGCCTTGCTGCGCCATGCGGCTGCTTGGACTGCATGCAATGCACCGCGCGGTGCTGAGCAGAAGTGCAGGCAAAGGGCCTGCCATCAGGCGCCGACTTTCTGCTGGCAATCTGCTGCAGGACGCAAGGGCACAGAAGCTCAACGCCTGCCTGAGCCGGGCGCGTCCGCCAGAGCATGATGATCGGTCGTTGCCAGCAGCACTGCATCCCCTCTGCGGCCTGGTCTGGGTCTGGGCCACCGCCTTCTCCTTCGCACGTCAAGGGAGCGCCGAGCCGATGGAACTCTTGCAGCGCGTCAGGAAGCCGCCAGCCAACAGCTGACAGCATGAGGTGCTACCTCAAGGGGGTATCCTTTGAAGGCCGGCAGGCAATCACCTCGCTGCTGGCTCCGGGTGAGCCCAGTTCCGTGCAGCCGTTACGCTCGCCACACCTAACGCGGGCCGGGCGCCGAGCGCGACACGCGCCCGCAGGCCAGGAGCTGGTCTTTGACAGGGAACCCGAGAATCCGAAAAGCGCCATCGCAATCCGCGCGTGCCTGCCGGATGGCCGCAAGATCGGCTACATTACGGCAGGCTTGGAACCAGGAACCCCCCTTCGACCACATCCCTCGCCGCGGCTTCATCGAGGCCATGGGCCCGACCTCCACCGCGCCATACCGGCACATCACTTTCCTCTTTCCCCGCTGAGAGCAGGCCAAGTGCATTATCAAGGCCAAAGCGGTGCGCCCCTCTTCCACCCCTCCCTCCTTGCCTTCCGAAGGAAACCAGCGCGCTGCAGCACTAGATGCACAGTCCCTGCCCTCCTACTCGCCGGCCAGCAGCACTGGAATAATGTGAGCAATGTCGGAATGGGGACGCCGTCAAGCGCCTGGGAGCCCCTGACAGCCTTGCGGCTTTAAAGCCCTGCGCCATGGCACGCACGCCCAGGCTGACGACACTTCCTTCATTGCCTTGCACGCAGGCGAGGCTTGTCGACCGGCAGGCTGGTGAGGCCACCGACTCCCCGCGCAACGGCAACCTGCAACAGGCTGCCCACAAGTCCCTGGCCCGCAAGCGGCCAGGGACTGCGAAGAAGCCGACGTCTGCGAAGCGCAAGGAGACGGTTAGCGCCTGGCTGACCTTGCGTTTTAGGGTTTATGGCAGCCCTCAACTTCCTCCATATTGTCTTGCAGGTAGGCGATGGCTGTTGACCAGCCGGCTGGTGGGGCCACCGACTCGGAGTGGAGCAGCAATAGGTGAAGACCTCCACCTCCGGACTTTCTGAGGGTGGCTGTAGCATCCTTGCCAGCAGCTGAACTTGAGTGAGCACGGCCAAAGCGCCCAGTCTGCTCGCGTGCAGCTGCCCCACCTCAGGCAGCCAGCACCGCACAGATGCCACTGCAGCTGTGTCCTGGCACCGATGCAGTGGCGAAGCTACGCGCCTGAAAGAGAGAGAGGGAGAGAGAACCTGAGGACTGCCAGGGCGTTGCAGGCCGTCATGGCCTGCGGGCGCCGCGTTTTCTGCGCGACAGCTGCAGCACAACGGCAAAGCTGGGCCGGAGTTCCTGCCATCTTATCGCTCAGCAAGGGAGCAGCGAGCCGATGAAGACCTGCTTGCAGCTAATCACAAAGTCGCCAGCCAGCAGTACAACCGTTTGCGGCACCAGGCACGCTGTTTCCTCTCAGCTCTACACCTAAATGAAGCCAGCAGCAGCGGCAGCAGCATCAGAGCAGGGCTGCATGCGGCCGGCGGCTGAGCAGGCTGCATCTGAGCAGGTGCGGCTCGGCGGCCAAATGGGCGAGCGCCTGGTCGAGAGCGCCGCAGAACTCAGCAGAGCGCCGCCGGGCGCCAACCTGGACCTTTTCCAGACTCCTGACAGGCAAGCGCCATCCGTTTTGCTGCATGCCACCCGCTGGGTGCTCTGCTTTCGGGGCTGACGTTTACGTACTTGCAGGGCGGTAACCACAAACTTCCAAATCGAGGGCTGCCATGCCCTGTGCAAGGAACGGCGACTTCCGCACTGGATCTGACAATGCCGAAAGAAGGCAGGGCGGGGTTGGAGGCCAGGCGGCTGCTGAGCAGGTGGGGATTGCCCAGCACCTCCGCTCATTCCTGCTTCTTGTACCTTTTTTTATCTCTCGCCTGCTTGTCCCAGCGTCTGTGTACCAGCACAGGCAGCAACTTGCCTCAAATGACGCTTGGTGCGCATGCCTTGCTGCTCTGGCCACGCAGTGCGTGGCGAGCGGCCAGCAGCAAGGCCGCGCTTTGAGTACCCTTAGCGCTGAGCAGCTGTTGCGGAGGGAAATTGGCGGCGCCAATTTAAAGGTGGGTAACAGGCGATGTTACATTCAGCAGCATGCATGCAGGAGAAAGCAGTAGGCTTCGGGTGGCTCGCGTACCTAGCGCGGGCTAGCACCGTCGACGGCTGCCAGGCCTTCCTCAGCAAGGGCACCCAGGGCACTCCCCCACACGTACGCTCAGCAGCTGGCCTACTGCTGCATGGTGTACCTGATGGACGAGTTCAGGACATCCATATGCTGTCTCGCAACCGGTGGCAAGCATCAAGGCAGCAGCGCGCATCGACATAGGTGCCTCTCCTTCCTATCTTCGCCTGCCTGCAGCCTTGCCTCGTCCAGAGACAGCCTGCTGGCGGATGAGCCTGGCCTCTCTTTGCGCTTTGCTTAGTGACAGCACTGCCTCGCTTTTGGGCCCCGCCTGAGAGCTTCCGCAATGCGTCGCAGACCTAAGGGCCTCTAGCAGGGCCCGACCGTCCCTGAGAACACGCGGCTCTTACTGGCCAGAAGTGCGCCAGGCCAGTCAGGGGACCAACTCGGCGCCGTTCACCTTCCAGATCCTCTTCCACGGTGAGCCTTCTGCTGCTCTTGCAGCGGTGCTTGGCGCTTCCAAATTCGCTGACACCTGGCCTGCTGTAGGTGGCACCGCAGCCGGCGCGCGAGTGGGGTTGCGAGCCTGCACCTGTCCTGTCGCTGCCTGCCTGATTTGATGTGGGGCCTGGGGCCTCTGGCAAGCGCCCTCACACAGCACTGCAAACGCCTGCACAGATACGCTACGGCTGAGGCTGGCGCCCATACTGGCGCCCAGGCTGCCTTTCACCTCCTCTTTTCTTTCAGGATACCGACACGTTTCGTCGGCACGCAAGCATCATGATGCACGTCTTCGCGGGCGCTCCGATCTCGACATGCAGACTTCAGATGCGGTGCATGCGCGCACCGTGGCTTGGCAGTCAGCTGTCGCAACGCTGCAGCGGGTAAGTAGAAAGTTCCTGGAGCACTCTATATGCCCGAAAGATGTGAAAATACGGAGAGGCTCCTGCATGTTCTCAACACCTTGGCCGTCTTGCAGCCGCCGCAGCAGTCGCAGTGGCAGCATGCGCTGCGCCGCGCTCTTCAACTTTGGCAAGTCGGCACAAGCAGGCACGTTTTTCTTCTCCGCTTCGCTTACCAGCTCCCGCTTGGCAAGCAAGATGTTTGAGATGCTCAACATCGGCGCAGAAAAGAAGTATGCGAACGACTACGGCCGGGAAGACTACAAGGAGGGCGACGTAGAGGACTACTTTAACTACATGGGCATGCTCGCAGCTGAGGTTGGTTGTGACAAGCGCCCCGTCGCTTCTCCTTGCGCGAGGGATCCTTGTCCTTGTTCTGACGTTCCTGCTGCCAGCACAGGGGAACTACGACAGGCTAGAGAAGATGCTGCGGAGTGAGCCCCACCATCTTTCATTCCCAAAGCAGAGCACGCTGGCTGCGTGGAAGAGAACTGATGCCAGCGCTACCCGTTGCCTGCAGCCGGCACGGAGCCTGTTGACCTGCTGCTGCTGATGGCGGCCTCCGAGGGTGACGCACCAAAGGTGGCAGAGGTGCTGCGGGCGGGCGCAAATCTGGACGTAAAGGCGCGCTGCGCCTGCACCCTCACCGAGAGCGAATGCACCTCTTGAGAACCCTGATGCAGTGACACTGCTGGCTGTTTGGCTAGTTGCTGTGCTTCTGCTGAGGCGAATGCTTATGGCTCTGTCTGGCAGCAAGAAAAAGCCCACAGATGCATGAGCTTTCTGTTCGCTCTGCTCGGCACCCCTGGCTGCCTTGTGAGACGAATTGCTTGTGCAGGACATCAATGGCAAGACCGCCAAGGAGCTGACGAGCTCCGACGAAGTGCTCGAGCTGCTGAACGACCGGCAGAAGGCTTTCAGCTTCTGACGCTGCCTCTCTGTGCCTGCTGCGTTTGTCCTGTTTTGCCGCGAATGTGAGCTTGAAACCTCTACTTGCTGAAAGCCGAGCGCGGGCTGCTTTCCTAAATGTTGCTCTCGCCCTGCTGCTGTTGTGACACATGTGTTGTTACAAACAAAAATGACCAGGGAAACTGAAAAGATGGCCTTTGCCAGCAAAGCAAAGGCCGGGCGGTAGCAAGTGACTTCCAGTCTCCGGGCTACCAGGCAAGTGCGCGCTCAATCGCGCGGCGCTCGGCGGCCGAGCCGTGCTGGTCCAGCCGCACATCGTGGTGCAAGTCTGGCATCTCGAACGGCGGCGCGTCGGGCCGCTCGTGCCCGTACGGACGCGCAACGTCCTCGCGGATCGTCGACAGGCTGCCGGAAAAGGTGCGCTGCGGGTACCAGGCCGACGGATCCGAGCGCGACCGCTTCATGCCCATCCGGTTTTGAAGCCGGCTGATCAGCGGCCGCACGTCCACACGACCCTTGCGGCCTGCGCGCGCGCGACAGCCTCCTCAGATCGCGTTCGATCGCGCCGCATGTCCCAAAGACTGCAGCATCTACACTGCAAGATGCTGCATCTTGCAGTATGGAGCGGGGGAACGCGCACCATCCTTGTCGACTGACAGCACCAGCACCGCGCCCAGCGCCAGTAGCCCGGCGAGCAGCAGCATGGGAACTTCAAAGCTGCCCGTGTGCTCGTGCAGCTCGCCCATCGCCGCGTTGCCGAGCGCAGCGGCAAAGGCGCCCATCATCTTCACGAACGCAAAGCCTGCGGGGCCGGTCCCCGTCAACGCGTCTGCTAACTTCATTCAGGTTGCAACGATCCAACCCTACCACCCGAGTCCCGCCACAAAGAGCTGGGCATGCCGACCCAACGTTCACAGCAACGACCAGAAGGGGAAAGGCGCACCAGAGGCGGCGGCGGTGCCCTCCAGTATGGCCGCCGGCCAGCTGAGCAGCGGCCCGTGGGGGCCCCAGATGCCGACGGCGCCCAGGCAGAGCGCCGCAAAGGCGACCCACTTGGAAGATGCCGTCACGAGCGCCATCACGACCACGGCAGCCATGCCCAGTGTCAGGGGCGCCGCCACGTGCCAGTGCCGCTCCCCCAGCCGCTTGGCGCTCTGAGCGATGAGCTGCAAGCGGGCAGGCCAAAGCAGCGTTTTAGCGCTGCACGTCCCGCTGAGACGCAGGCTGCGCTATGCAGAACTCCTCTCTGCCTGGGCTTGCAGTGCAGCGCAGTGAAGTCTCGTGCGTGGCGCCGCCAGTGAGCTTCCTGGAGCTGCCGACAGGGGCAGCAAGCACAGGCAAGCCAAGCGCCTGGCAGCCAGCGGGCGCAACCAGAGGGCCTGGGGCACCGAATGCAAAGCTGCCAGCCGCAGCCGGCAAGCCCTGTCAGCGCACAGCAGCCCCCAGGCCAATGCCAGAGCATGTCTGGCACACACCAGATCAGATCACCTGAAGGATTCCCTCTGTCCTGCGGAAAGGCAGCAGTGGCGCGCACCAGCATGCCGACGGCGGCGGCGGTGAAGGGGACGCCGGCCAGGAAGGCGCTGTGCACTGCGTGGCCGCTCAGCTCCTCCCTGCTGACCTCCTCTCCCACATCCACCGCCTCCCCATACATCATCGCCCTGCGCCCGACGGTCTTGCCCTCAGCCGCCGGGCGCCCATGTCACCGATAGGTTGCGTTGCTTTACATTCCCATTCGCTCCATTCAGCAAGTCCCATTTTCGTTTCTGCCGCCCGTAAGCATGCCTGTGCGCGCTCCGCATTTCCACTTGCCCCCGACTCGGCTGCTGCACTGGACGCGGGCGGGATGCGGCCGGCCGCAGCAAGGCAAGCTTCCACGAGCTCGCAACTGAGTGACAGCGGCTGAGCCACTGACGGCGCCAGTGGCTGGCTGCAAGGCTGGCGACAAGCGACTGGCCTGGCGCTTGTGAAAGGCTCTGACGGGAGATGAAGAGGAGGGGCGGTCAGCATTTCCCATGCGATCGGCTGCATTCTGGTTCTGGTGGGGGGGGGGCTGCTCACTTGATGAGCAGGGGGATCCAGAAGACCAGGCCGTCCATTCCGACCGAGACAATGCTCCATGTCGAGGCTAGCCACCAGATCCTTGGCTCCCGCAGCATCGCGCCCAGCGCCGCCCAGCCCGACTTGCCGCCGCCGCCGCCGGGGCCGCCCTCCTCGTCAGCCGGAGGCGCCTTCAGCTCCTCCGCGACAGCTGCGCTCTCTTTCCTGCAGGCAGCCCGGGCAGGCCTGAGTGGCTGAGCTGGCAGGCCGTCTGCAAGGAGGGCTGGCCGAGTCTGTCAGGACATCGAACGGCGAAAATCTACTGATTGTGCTGACTCTCAAAGGCCAGCGCCCGGGCCAGCGTGTCGAGAAGGGTGACAGCGTCCAGCAGGCAGCATGCAGCAAGATGCAGCGGCTGGCTCAGGCTGCGCCCGCCGCTGCTGGGCCCCTGCAGTCTCATGTCCCTGAGCGAGCACGCAGAAACAAACTGCATTCGCAGAAGGCTGCGCGGGGGGCGCTAGCGAAGCTCGCGCTTGCAAACCGCCAGCAGGCCCCTCTTGCGTACGACAGCAGCAGCATGGCTGGTAGTTACGGGAGGCCTTGCCTCGCCACGAGCCAGTAGCGCTCCTCGGTGGAGAGGAACCAGGCGGTCCCGGGCGTCCGGGCCAGCACGCGCAGCACCAGCAGGCCGAGCAGGGCAGCCGGGATGCCCTCCAGCATGAAGAGCCACTGCAGGGGGGACGAGCCAGCGTCGGCCCTCAGCCCGGGCGCGGCACACTCGCTCGGGGCGGGTGTGCGGCCGTGGCGGGATGCAATGCAGCGGCGCTTGGAGCACGGTGCCCTCTGGGGCTGAATCCGCGGCGCCCAGCCCAGCAGCACCTGTAGGCCGGCGGCTGCAGAGCCACAGCAGGTGTGGCATGCGGAGAGGCTGCCACATGCCAGCCATGCTGTTTTTGAATCTTGCATGCCTCCAGGTGCCGGCCTGCTCACTTCCCCACGCAGCGCTGCCAGACCCTCAAAGAGCGGCCCCCGCCGGACGACCAACTCAATGCAGTGCGATCAGTGCCTCGCAAGACTGGAACAGAGCTCCGAAGGCGAATGAAGACAGCCGAGTTGCGGCGCGGAGGCGGCAGCGGCGCGCGCCTGCCAGCCGTGCAGCCCGAGGGAGCCGTCGAGCTGCAGCAGGCCGGCCGCGATGGGCGCGCCGACGACGCCGCTGAGGCTGGAGGCCGCCGAGACGACCGTGTAGGCGAGCACCATCTCCCGCTCGGTGTAGAAGAGCGCCATCTGGTACCACATGCCTGCGGCCGGGCATGGGGGCAGATCGGAAAGCGGCAAAGCAGGCGGGGGGATGCTCGCGCGCCAGCAGCCTCCCACTGCAGCGCCGCACGCATCTGGATGCGCAGCAAGGCGTGCGGACGGCGCCGCAGGGGGCAGGGGCCAGGCGGCAACGCGGCGGGGAGCCGCCAACCGGCAATGCGCTCACGAGCGTCGCAGAGTGGCACGCAGTGTGTGGGGGAAGGCGGGGGGAGGGGGGGGGGTGCCTGGGTAGGCGCCGCTCTCGGCCAGGCCCAGCAGGAAGCGCAGGCAGTAAAACTGCCAGGGCGCGCGCATGGCGGCAAATAGCGCGGCCACGCAGCCCCAGCAAATTAAGGTGGAGCCCAAGAATGCCGGCGCGCCGACGGCGGCGCACAGAAACGTGGACGGCACGGCGAAGAGCGCGTAGCCGATGAAGAAGATGCCTGCCGGCAGAGTTAAGGTATGAGTTAGGGTGCATGATCGTGGGTTTGGGTCAGGATCGAGTGTTGCATGGGCCGCAGAAGGCGGCGGCGCTTCCCGGAGCGGCGCTGGGAGCTCCTGCCGGAAGGACCCCCCTTTTCCCCCTCCCTCTTTCTTGGAGAAGGCTTACCCGAGCCGAGGCCGTACACCTCATCGTCGAAGCGCAGGTCGCTCTTCACTTCCAGCGCGGCGAAAGCCAGGTTGGCGCGGTCGATGGAGCACAGCATGCCTGCGGCATGCTCTTGCCTCAGAGGTGGGCTGTGCAGGTGCGTTGGGGGGCACCAGGGCGACGCTGCAGCGGTGGCAATGACAGCGAGCCACACGAGTCCCTCTCCTGGTACCGGCAGTGATCAGGAGCGCCAGGTGCCTGGACTGCCTGCCTTGGGTCAGGCAGCGGAGGGGCTGACGTGAGGCGGGAAGGGTCAGTGGGAGGCTGCCACCCCGGAAAAGCTGTGTGCAATTTGGGAGTTACTGGCACTCTATGCCGATGACCCCTTTCCCCCGGAGCCCCTGTGTATTGCCACTCGGAGTGCAGCCTCGCTGCTACAAATGAGGCTGGAGCGCTGGTGCTTGCTGCACGTCAGTCTGACAGGCTGCGATGGTGGGCATGCCAGGAGGGACAAGCTTGCGGCAGCAGGTGTTCGGGCCGCGCTTGCTTGTGCAGGGGCAGGAGGAAAGCAAGGACAGATCAGAAAGGAGCGGGAGGGAAGCATGCCTATCGTGAAGAAAAGCGGCAGCAGGTGCCAGTTGACTCGGCGGATGACGGACGCTTCGTCGACCGTGCTCTGCAGTCGGGCGGCAGGAAGCGCTCAGATCGGGCGGCCGGGGACTGCATGCTGCGAGTGACTTTTGCAGCTTTCTGCTGTGCGGCAGGCCACCAGGTCATGCGTATGTCCATGCCCACGGGCCTTTGTGAGAGAGAGGCTGGTAGGGAGGCGGACCCCGATCTCGAATTTGGAGGGCGGCGGAGTGAACCCGCCTCCCTCCAAGTGGGAGTTGTCCGCCGCATCCCCCTCCTCGCCCGTGCTGCTGCCCAGCGCATGGCCGTTCTGCGGCAGCAGCGGCTGCGTGTCGTCGTCCCGGGCCGGCGAACCGATGGCCTGTGCCTCGGCCTCCTCTGCCTCGGCCTCCTGCAGTCGAAGGCTGCATTGTGATGACCTGGTGGTGCCGAGGGCCGGAGAGGGGCGGCCTGTTGGCAGTCTGCCGACGCATGGTAGCCAGCGCACCACGAACGCCGGCGGTGCGGAAGCCGTGGGCCCGCGCTCCTCGGCGTCGGCCCGCACGCGCGCACCTGGGGAGGCGCATCTATCTGGATTCAGGCGCCCACGACGACGAGGAATGAACCCAACGCCTTGAAGACAGATCTCAGAGAGAAGATCGATCCGGCGCAGAGAGTGGCCCCACCTTCGTCGAGAGCTGATGCCATGCTCGATGCCGACGCGAACGCACGTGCTCGGAGGTCCACGCGCCGCGCGGTCTCGGCTACATGGCGAGACAGCGAGGCGCCATACGCAAACGTCTTGCCCAGTCGGTGATCGGGGAAAGTGTCGGGGTTTGCCGCCGCGGCCCGCCGCGGCCGGCTATTTGCGCACTTCTCATCAAACCTCCCACTAGAGAACACAGCTGGCACAAGCAGCAGAGCTTGGCGACGCGGCGGACCAACAGGCAGCAGCAGTTTCCAGCATCGCTGTTAGTTGGCCAGCCCGCCGCCCCAGCTTCGAGAGCGTCGCTCAGGAGTCCTGCGGACACTGAGACATCTAGCGACCTCTTTTTCGGCCGCGCTGCTGCGCTGGTAGTAGCGAACATCCGCTTCTCGGGCTTCGGAGGCGACGAACGGTCGCGATGTTGGGCGAGGTGCTTTCTTCTCCGCGCTGTACTTGCAGCTGTGCACCGCCTTTGCAGTACAGAGAACTTGGAATATTGGATCGGGACCTGTAACCCGCCCACAGCCAGTGAAATCGGTGCATCTGCAAAGCTGACCTCCCAGATTGTTGACCTTGTTCGTCCCCACACCACCTGTTGGCCGCTTCTTGCTTCCAAATGGCTCCTGATTTCCCCTGATGTACGCAAACGCCGCTCCCCCCGGACGAATCTGTGCCCTGACACCAGCAACATCCGCCTGTCCGCCGCAGGAGGACGTGATCCCCCTGGACAGCGACGGAGACGGTGACGAGGCCAGCGAGGCGCACCCTGCGGACGAGCTGATCGTGCGCAAGGCTCTGGAGCGGAAGACACCCGCTGCAGCCCCGACCCAGCCGACTGCTGATGCGGCCGCGTCTGAGCCGGCGGCGAAGCGGCGGCGGGTCAGCGGCGACATAGCGCTCAACATCACCGACGAGGGTCCGTCCTTTCAGCTCTAGAGGCCTGGCCGTTCTCGGCTCCTTTTGCGGAAACAGGCTCGACACCTACTGGCCGGCCAGGCATCCCTGCTGATCCAAGACCCAGCGAGCAGCCTCACCACGCCTGCCAAGCTTCTGAATCTCCACTATGAGCTGCCCGAATCTTGTGCTGCCAGCCTGCATGGCCGTCCCATGGCCGTCCAGCCCTCCCCACCCTCGCCATCCAGCCCGCATGCCCCCTGCAGGTGCGCTCGGCGGCGACGTGATCGACCTGGAAGACGGCGAGGCCTCAGGGCCCGACTCGGTGCTCAGCTCGAGCGAGTCGGAGCCCGAGCCGCGGCAGCCGCAGTCCAAGCGGGCCTTCAAGCCGCCGGTGGGTGTCACTCTCATCGCGGACGACGAGGAGGTGGTGCAGGTCGGCGTACTGAAAGCCAACCGGCAGGCCAGGCGCGCCCCCCCTGTCTCCTTTATTTCCCCCTTTATTCAACACAGCCTGGCAGCAGACCTCCAGGGAGCAAGCAAGCGACGCCTGCTGACCTCTGCACCATCGCTGCCTGCGCGCTCGCTTTCGCAAGCCTGCAGCCGCCAAATGGCACACCAGCTGGGGCGGCAGGGAACAGCAGCACAAGCCTGCGCCGCCTGCGCCCCCTACACCTTCCTCCCCTTTTCCTCTCAGCTCACAGGAGGCTCCCTCCCCTCTCTTCAAGAACCTTTCGCCTGCAGGTACTTCACCGGCGGCAGCTTTGAGAGCGCCAAAAAGTGCTTCAACTGCGGCCAGACGGGGCACTACAGCCGCGACTGCCCGAACGAGGGCAAGCAGCGGCCGTGCGTGCTGTGCGCGCGCTTCGGCCACGACGAGTGGAACTGCCCCGCGCGTGCGCCTCCCTTTCCGAAGCAGCGCTGGGCGTCGGCACCGAAACTGCCTCTATGGCACAGTGGCGTTTTCCCTAGTTTTGCCGGGAGAAAGCCACGAAGCATACCCCAAGCGTGCTGTCGGGTCTGCCCATGCTGACAGGCAGCGACAGCTACTCAGAGCGCGCCGTGGCTGCAGATGTTCCCATCCTATTCTTTATCATTGTTTATCGCCATCATATAATTTCTCACTTTTTGCAAGTAATGTAATATCATATTTTGTGTATCGATTGACGGGCCGGCGGTCGCTGTGCCGCCCCGCAGGCAGCCGGCGCTGCTACCACTGCAACCGCCTGGGCCACCTGAGCCGCGAGTGCCCGTACCACGGCACCGCCGACATCATCCCGATGCTCTGCACGCGCTGCGGCCGACCAGAGTGCGCGGCCAGCGGCGAGCCGGACTGGGTCCGGTGCGCCCCCGCCCCTTCCCCTGGCTGCGATAAACCAGTTTTTTGGGATTTTTCGGTTTGGTGTTTTCCAAAAAACAATACCCCATAATCCTAAAGCATTGGCGGCGCTGAGGCCGTCCGCAGAGACCCAGCGATCAGACACAGCCTCCCCCCTCCTCTTGCAGAATCCAAGCGGATGCTGCTCGAGGGCTGCTTGCAAGCAGCCTTTTTCGGTTTAGTGTTGGAAAAACATAAACCCAAAACCCCAAAGCAGGCGGCGGCCCTGAGGCCGGTCTTAGAGACCCAGCTGCCTGACACCCCCCCAACAATCCGAGAGGCTGCTGCAAGCAAGCAGCACGTCGGCAGTGGGGGCCAGCGCTGAGGCAGCCGGTGGGTGTGTGGCTTGCAGGGCGGAGGGCGGCTGCACGCAGGAGTACCTGTCAGACGACGCCGCCCTGGTGACGTGCGTCACGTGCGGACGCGCCGGCCACTGCCTGTGCGCGCCCTGCACCGCGCCGGCAACCAGCCCCTCCTGCCACAACTGCGGGCGGGCCGGGCACACCGGCGCGGAGGTGCGTGGCTGCTCCACGGCAGCCGTGTGCATGTCTGGCGGATGAATGTATGGCTCTGTGAGTGTGAGGGGATGCCTTTGGATCTGCCTGAAGCAGGGCCCGCCGCCGCAGCCATCTTTGCAGCAGCAGGCTGAGAGGGGGCCCTGCCTGTCCGGCTGGCACGCACAGAACATGCACTCCGCGGCCGCCTGCGAGCTGGACCCAGGCTCTTCAAACCTCAGCTGCATGTGTTTGTGCATGACAAACGGAAGCATCGCATGACACATCTCTCATCCTCCTCCTTCTCCTTGTTCCTTCTCTTCCTTCTTCTCCATCTCCTTCTCCTCCTCCTCCTCCTCCTCCTCCTCCTCCTCCTCCTCCTCCTGCTGCTGCTCCCTTTTCCGTGCGGCTGAGGGGCTGCAGCCGCGGCCGCCCCGCAGTGCCCCGAGGCGCTGACGCAGGCGGCCCGGCGAGAGCGGCTGGACGCCTCCAACCGCCGCGGCCTGGACGCGGCGCGCTCCGCCCCTTTGGCTGCCGCCGCCGGGGGCGCGCCGCCCGGCCGGCCGTCCTACTGGCAGCAGGGAGACGGCTCGATTGCGGCTGGCCGCTGGTGCGCCGCCGCGCCATGACTAATCTGATCCAGGCAATGACAAATGGACCAGCGAGGAAGTCTTGCGTGTTTCGTTGCCGCTGCCACCGCGCTGTCATGCGGCGAGGGTGCAGGCAGCGAGGGGCGGGTGCCGCGAGCGCGGCAGCATGGCAGGGGCCGGCAGCAGGGACGCTGTGCTCGACGGCAGGGCATGTGGCCTGACCGATGGCCTGGGGAGCACGCGGCGCGCTTCTGCATTCTGCTGCGGTGCTGGCGGCAGATCTTGCGTGCTGCTGGGCCTGCTCACGCACTGCACTTGGGGAGTGCAATGCAGCCATCTCGAGGGAGGGCGAGGTGAGAACGCTCGCAGAAGGCAGGCTGGCACACGGCCGCTGCTTTGCTGTGGCACATGCAGGCTATGCTAGGCATGCAGAGCCTGCACCCGCTCTGACGTGGCGGCTGCCGGCGTGCTGCAGGCAGGGCGGGGACCTGGGGGCCACGCCCGCCTATGCCACGCCGGAGGGCGGCTTTCCGCAGCAGCCGCCAGCCTTCACGGCGCCGGCGGCGTACGCTCAGGTCGGCCTCTTTTTTTCCCTTCCTTTCCCGCCACCTGAGCCTCGCTGCCTGTCTCTGCCTGGCCGGCGTGCTGCTGCAGGCTGCCTGGTGTGGATGCAGGGGGCGCTGGGCTCGCGCTCAGCAAGCCAGCTGTTCAGTGCAGAGTGATTATTTACAAAGTGGCTGAAAGCGAAGGTGCTGAAAGCGAGGGTGCGGACGCTGCAGGCGGCAGGCGGCTACGGCTATCCGGGCAGCGGCGGGCGCGTGCCGCCGCCATACGCCTCCTACTCGGCATACACCCCGCCGGAGCAGTCCGCGTTTCCCAGGAATCGCAAGCGCTAGGCGCAGCATCCTTGTTTTGCACTCTAGGCGGCTGGGCAAGTCAAGCCGGCAATTCAACGGACGAAAGAAGGAAGGGAATACAGCAATTCGACGGACGAAAGAAGGAAGGGAATACAGCAGGTCACGAAGCGGCAGGAGGGCAGGCGCCGCCTGCTGGGTGGCGCCGCACTGTAAAGCTGCCCGGCCTCCTTCAAAGCTCGTCAGGCCTGGCCTCCCTCAAAGGTGGTCGCCTGCACCGGCTTGGCGTAACGCTCTCCCGCAATCTACAAGCAGCCACGCACTAGGCGTCAGGCCTGCTGCAGCAGCCTCTCGGACACGGCTCCGTTCTCAGGACCAGCGACCAGTCTCTGTGCCTGCCCATTGGCTCGGCCGCACAGAGCGCTGGCGGCTTGTCCAGCACAGCATCTGGCGCCAAGCAGGGCAAAGACATGCAGCACTTGCGCCGTCTGTCAGCTCTGGGTGCTGCCTAGCCGCCTTGCAGACAGCTTGATCAGGACTCCGGGGAGCGCACCGCGTCGGGGGCGAAGAGCTTCGAGAGGTGGTCCACCTCCTCCTTCTCAAGCTTCACGTGGAAGGCGGCCACATTCTGCTCCAGGTACTTGACGCGCTTCGTGCCGGGGATGGGGAACACGTCGTCGCCCTGCGGTGGCAGCACACCCCTCCTCAGCGTACCACTCCGTTGGGCAGGCTGTCACTCTGCTCGGCGCTCGGCTGACGTCCTGCTTGAGCTCCAGCTGCAGCCTGAGGAGGCAGAGGAAGCAGGGCGAGGCCGTTTCCG
This sequence comes from Trebouxiophyceae sp. KSI-1, assembly GCA_003568905.1. Classification (NCBI taxonomy): domain Eukaryota; kingdom Viridiplantae; phylum Chlorophyta; class Trebouxiophyceae; species Trebouxiophyceae sp. KSI-1. The sequence goes on from BHFV01000190.1 coordinate 24,515, forward strand.
GCGGCCAGGGGCAAAGGGCACCTGCGCGTGCAGCCAGGCGAGCGCCAGCTGAGAGGACGTGATGCCCTTCTTGGCCGCGAGCGCCTCCAGCTCTGCCACCAGCTGCAGGTTGCGCTCAAAGGCGCCCTGCTGGAAGCGCGGCATGTTCCTGCAGGCACGCATGGGAGCTAGTTCAATGCCAGGCCGGCGGGTGCGCTGAGATGCAGGCACGCGTGTTGCAGCACAAGGCGTAAGGGCAATGCAGAGCGGCGGCAGCGAGCTCAGGAGGTGGCCGTTGTGGGAACAGACTGGATGAAGGCAGCGGAAGGGGCTGTGGAGGCTGCTGGCACCTGCGAAAGTCGCCCTCGCTCAGGTCGTCCACGTTGGCAAAGGCGCCGGTCAGGAAGCCGCGGCCGAGCGGGGAGTAGGCGACGATGCCGATGCCCAGCTCGCGCAGCAGCGGGATGAGCTCAGCCTGCCGAGCGCCGCCAAAGCTCGGTCAGATGCGCTGGGCGGGCGCAGCTGTGCCAACCACATTTTGGCAGGAGTATTGTGAGGACTCACCTCGGCGTTGCGCGTCCAGAGGCTCCACTCCAGCTGCACGGCCGTGATGGGGTGGACGGCGTGCGCTCTGCAGAACAGAAGGCACGGCGGTAAAGAATTTGCCCTGCGGTGGGAAGAGTACTGCGCCTGTGGGGGCGATAAGAAGTCGGCCACACCTCCGAATCTCTGCAGGTGACGCTTCAGAGATGCCCAGGTACTTGACCTTGCCCTCCTGCACCAGCTTCTGCAGGGCGGAAGGAAGGGTCCAGCGTCAGGCCTGGATGGTTTCAGCACCCTGCAAACTCATACCATCAGACTATGCCTGGGCATAGGCGTACCTTGAGCTCGCCCCACGTCTCCTCGATGGGCCGCGTCCGGTCCACGCGGTGCTGGTAGTAAAGGTCGATGTGGTCGGTGCCCAGCCGCTGCAGGGAGTCCTCGACCGCCTTGCGGACGTAGGCCGGGCTGCCGTCCACGCCACGGGCAGACAAGACGCCCTCCTGGCCGGGTGTGAAGACCGCGCCGAATTTGGTCGCGACCGTGAACTCGTCTCGCCGGCCCTTGAGCGCGACCCCTGCAGGCGTGGGCGTGCAAGTCGTGAGAAGCACGTCGCCACCAGGTGAGTCATGGGCCGAGCAGTAGGACTCTAGACGCACCGATCCGCTTCTCGCTCATGCCATTTCCATACCTGCATTGCGAAAAGAGGGGCAGGTGTCAGGTGGCTTCAGAGGGAGGGGGTGCAAGTCAATCGAGAGCATCGCACTACAAAAACAGCTGTCAGGCATGTGGCGCCTGAGAACGCAGCGGTGCGTATTGGTCGAGCAGGAGTCTCACAGGTCTGCAGTATCGATGAACGTTGCGCCCAGATCGAGCGCCCGCTTGAGGACGGCCTGGTACTCGGGTTCGGTGGCTTTGTGCTTCGAGTCGCCGTACGAGTTGCCAAGGCTCCTGCGGCGCAGAGAAGGCAGACGCTAAGATCAGCGCGCTACTGCAGGCTCGCGCTGGTTGTGCGCGCAGGGACGTGCGTACATAGTGCCGAGGCCCTGCGCGGGGGCCAGCATGCCCTGCGAGCCGAGCGGGCGCAGCGGGAGCTTCTGCATCATAGCGATGGGCGTGTGCTTGCTAGTGTGATCGGATGTGTTTGTCGTCCGTGCTGCGGTTCTGTGTTCAGTCTGCGGTTCTGTGAAATTTGTTTTCGCGAAGATTAAAAGTAACAACGGGGGTGTGGTGAGCCTTCGGCCATAATTGAGAAAGGTTTCGAGCATCCCGGATCGCGGCATACAACCAACATCCCAGTGACAGATCACGCGACAGGATGCGTTCGTCCAACCCTGACGCCAACTGTCCAGCATCCTGCCTTTTTCCAGGGACTCCACTGTTCTCGTGCTGCTGAGAATAGGCTGGCTACATGTTTACAACGACTGTCCACTCTGACAGGCGGGACGTGCGGCCGCCTCCGCTCTCAGGCAGGGCCTGTGGGCCCCGCAGTCATGCGCAGGCAGGCGGGCGCACGGCACGGCTCTGCATCTTCATCACCCACCCACAGACCGAGCTGTGTGCCACTGCTGCTGCTAAGTGTGAGTCCTACGCTGCCATCATCGGTTCACTGCTCTGGCAGCCCCCGCCCGGGGTGCGTCTCTGTTCCTTGCGTTGAAAAAACGGCAGCCTCTCAGTGCCCCCAAAGCACCACCCGCACCCCATACGGCAGGCTCCTGACCGGTCACAGTCCCCGCCTGTCCGCCTGCAGGCCGACCATGCAGCAGCCCGGTCGCAAGACCCAACAAAATACTGCCGAACGACTCATGACCCTCCCCTCGCCCCAGGGGGGAATGCCGCCCCCAGGAGGGCTCCAGATCGCGGCGCCGGCCTCAGGAGGCCTGCAGCATCTGCGCGAAGACCAGCCGCTTGAGCGCCTCCTCCTCCGCGATCAGCGCAGCCGTCTGCTCGCTGCGCCAAAAGGCGTTGCGCTCGGAGCAGCTGGCGCCCGGCCGCAGCAGCGTCTCCACCGCCTCCTTGCTCTCGGCCGCCGCGCGGAACACCTTCTGCAGCGCCTCACTGCAGTGGCAGCATAGCGGGAGCAACACTCAGTGGGAGTCGCCTAGAGGTCGCCTGCAGATCCCCAGCTTGCCGCAGAAAAAAGGCGCGAGGGATTCTTCCGGCTGCTGCCTCCGTCCTGAGGCTCTGCGCAGGCCTCGCCACTGCTGCTTGTTTGCTTTCACGGGGCACCGAGTACTTCCCTGGCCAGAGTGCTCCTCCTGCTGCTGCTGCTGCTGCTGTCTCGGACAGGCATCCTCAACAGTCGGGCTGTGGCGGGCGTGCAGCGGACCTGAGGTCGGCCTTGTCGGCGGTGTGCTTCTGCACCAGCGCCCACTTGGCCTCGTGCTCGATGTGGCTGCGGTCCAGGCAGTGCAGCATGCGCATGAACTCCCGGTCCTGCCCCCGCAGCCGCAGCCGCGCCCTGCGAGTTTCGGGCATCAGCATCGTCAGGCCCCTCCCAGCCCCGATCTGGAGCACGCCGTGCACCCTCCCTGGAGGAAATACGACATACCGCTGGGCCTCAAAGGCCGCCAGCGTCTCTGCGTCGAGCGCGTCGCGAGCGGCTGCAGCCTGCGCCTGCACCGCCTGCTGGACCTGCAGCAGCCGCACGCCTCGCCGCACGTCGTCCACCACGCTCTTCGCCAGTCGCAGCGCGATGCCGGTGACCCTCTGCGACGGCAGGTGGCGGGCGTGAGCACTGCCGGCACAAAGGAGCCGCCTGAGAAGTTGGACCGAACGTGGCTCGCCGCAAACGGCACGATCCCGATTCTCTTCGCGAAGCGAGAGCGCAAACGTTCCGAGGGTTGATCTCTGCTTCCATTCGACGGCAGCGATGCTGTCAGGCAGCGCGGACGCGCACCAGTCCGACATTGATCGCGGCAAAGGTGGCCTGGCGCAGCAGCGCGCGCAGCGACCGCGTCCGATGCCTCGCATTGTCGTCTGGGTCGCCAGCGGCGTCCACATCGACGATCAGCGCCTCCGCTCGCGCCTCCTGCGGCCCGGTTGGGTTGTATCAATTTAAAGTCGTTCGGCACCTTCGCCGACAGCGCCGCATTCCGGGCGCACGCCCGCAATTGACAGCCAGGGCGTCCCTGACGACCGTCTCGCGCGGCAAGCAGGCAGCGGCGCGACGCTAGGGCTACCTATTGTCAGCATTGCAGTGAAAAGGGAAGGCAGGGGCGCCTTGGAAACGAGCGGCAGGCGGGATGCGAGCACCTGGGGTGGGCGGGCGAACAGCTGGCCCAACGCCTTGAGCAGCGGCAGCTGCAGCCGGCCCCCGGGCAGCGCGACGGCCTGGCACACCACCGCCGGCCGCTGGCGGCAGGGCGGGCCGCGCACGAAGGCGCGCCCGCCGGCAAACTGCTGCCCGAGGCAGCCGCCGGGCGGCAGAGCACCCTCGGCGCCCCGGCCCGACGTGCTGGCGCCGCAGCCGAACATGCCCGGCCGGGCGCGCGAGACGGCCACCAACCCCCGCTGCAGCGTCTCAGAAGCCCGGGGGGGCGGCCCGAAAGTGCGGGAGCGCGCTCGGTGGCAGCCAGCAGCGCAGAAAATGTCGAAAACTTGAACACCGTCGAATCGCAACAATCTCCAACCTGTAGCACGAATGCATCCTTGAGACGCGCTCGTCAAAGTCGACCCGAGTACCCGTTAGCGCCCATAAAGATGAGCCTACGGTCCCAGCCGCTCCGGCCGTCCTGTCAGGCGCCCGGCGCCATCAAAGCGACGATGCCTGGCCGGCACCAGACGCCTCGCAAGCGGCCTGCGGGCAGGTGCCGTGCGGCGACGGAGGTAACCGATCGTGCGGCAGACGCGGTGCGACTGCCTGCTCGCCTGGCGCCCGGCCTGGTCGCCTGCATGCGCAGACATGTGGTCGGCACAAGCAAAGCTTGCAGGCAGAGAGTCCTAAAGAACTGTTGCGGGTGCAGACGCACCAGACGGCGTCCACGTCCGGCCGGCCGGAGCGCCTGAGCAGCATGAGCACGGAGGAGTGGGCGCAAAGGTATGCCGCCGACGGCTGTGTCGACCTCTGGGTGGAGGAGGAGTTCAACGCGGGCTCCCGCATCGTCGTGCGCCCCCCTTCCTCAACCCGACTGGCACTCCCCCGCTCGCCGGGCTCGCTCAAGCTCCAGCGGGCTCGGCAGGGCGGCCGCGACACGTTCAACGGGCTGCAGCCGGGCACGGGCAGCGGCGAGGGGCCCTCGCGCGGCGGCGTGCCCCGCCACCGCATCAGGATTCTGAACCACCACACCGACCAGGAGCTGGAGGTGGACGTGCCCGAGGACAGGCACGTGCCCCTCCCTTCTCTTCCGACAAGCACAGGAGCGGGGCCGGGCGCTGACCCGCCGGCAGCTCATTGGTGGGCAGGTACATCCTGTTTGAGGCGGAGGAGCAGGGCCTGCTGCTGCCGTGGGCGTGCCGCATGGGCTGCTGCACCACATGCGCCGTCAAGGTGAAGGAGGGCGAGGTCTACCAGCCTCAGGTGCCCGTCCCGTCTGCTGCACGGCCTCCTGCACCCCCTCGCCACACGCTGCTGCCTCACCCCGCGCCCAAGCACAGCGCCTGCAGCAGCTCTCAAGACCGCCCGCGCCGGCCGCAGTCGCTGGGCGTGTCCAAGGAGCTGCGGGACGCCGGCTACGCGCTGATGTGCGTCGCCTTCCCGCGATCGGGCGCGGTGCTGCAGACGGTCGAGGAGGACGAGGTGTACGACCTGCAGTTTGGCAAGGCGTTTGCCGAGCGCGCGCTGCGGCCGGACGACCGGGAGGCGGTGGAGCGCGACGACTTTGCCTGGGAGATGGCCAACATGGACGAGTAGATGGCCAAGAGTGAGGGTGGACATTTGCATAGTAGCAGTAGGGAAGACCCTTGAGAGCGTGTTTGAAAGCGTGTTTTCGAGCGTGGGGAGAATTGGAACAGCAGGGCCTGTGCGAGGGCACGAGAAAGGACTGTGTGCTGCTCGCTCTGCTCTGTCCGAGTCAGGAGAGTCCCTGTCAAAGGAGAGATACCTGACAAGAGAGACAAGCTGTCGATCGGCAGGCGGTATATAATTGTGCACGGCAATGGTTGCTGCTGCAGCTCATGACCACCAGCCAGCACGTCGATCTGCTGGTTAGGATGCCTGCATCGCATGCTCGCTCCAGTCCAAAATGTACCAGTCCAAGCAAGCGCAGCATACAGGTCAAACGCCCTCACCCAAAGTTCAGACGCCGGCGGCAGGCGCCACCAGAAGCTGCAGCCAGTCTGCCGCATGCCAGTGGCTGCCATCCTCAGGCTGGGCTGGCTGCGGCTGCAGCGGCACTCGCGCAGCCACGGCTTGCTCACGCTCTTGCAGCCGCTTCTGCAGCGCCTGGATCTGCTGCTCCCGCTCCTGCAGAGCGTCCCGCAGCGCGCGCTCTGACTGGCTGTCCCGCTGTGTGGCGCCACCCTCTGCCGCCTTCCTGCAGACATTGCCGACCGGGACAGTGCGTCAGCTTCAGGCTGGAGAGGAGTGGGCGCAGCGAGAAAGCGTCCGGCAGGCGCACCCGCCGCCGAGTGGCTCAGGCCGGCCCGCCTGCTGCAGCGCGGCCGCCAGGAAGCGCAGCCGCTCCTCAGAGCCGGCGTGCGCCTGCAGCAGCAGACCGTGCAGCCCCGCGCGCTGGCGCAGCGCCGCGGCCAGGCAGCGCCGCGAGAGGTGCAGCAGCGCGAGCAGCTCCTCGGCTGTCAGGCTGGCGGCGTCCCGCACGCCCAGCAGCCACTCGCAGTCGGCGTCAAAGTTGCCGGCCATCAGCCGGGCCGCGCGCTGCAGCAGCGCCGCCGTGCTGTGAGTCCCCGGCAGGCGCCGCGCGCCCTGCAGGCAGCCGAGCGGCTCTCAGCCGGCGGCTTTCTCGCCCAGTGCTCCTTGTGCCGGCTAGAGGTCGAGCTCGCCTCGAGGATGGCGGCCACGCTGGCGTCGGGCAGGCCCCCTGCCAGGCCGCCGTCCAGGGAGCGGGTGCTCGGCAGGCCGGCCCCGAGCTCCTGCGGCTCTGAAGCCACCGACTCTGCCTCCCAGATGAAGGCGTCTGCGGCCGCCAGCGGCAGCCTCGGCACCTGCAGCCGTCCGGGCTGAGACCCGCTGCCGGCAGTGTCTCTGGGAGAGGGCTGGTGAAGGGGGAAGGTGCCTGCAGCCGGGGCGTCTGGTCTGCTGGCGGGGGCGGCTGCACAGCGCCTGCCTCGGCAGCAGTCACCTCTCGGAAGCTGCGGAAGGGCCGGCCGCCAGCTGTGGGGGTCTCCGCCCGCCACTTGTCCACCAGGCCGCCCCACGGCGCCGGGCTGCCCTGCTGGCCGTTGTGGGGCGACAGCGGCGCGCAGGGGAGGCTGAGTTCCGGGCGCGGCGCGTCGGGCCCCTTGAGCGCCGCTTCAGAGTCCCTGCTGCCAGGCGTCAGCGGCCCGGTGGCTGGCGAGCTGCCGGTCGCCCACGCGGTGTGGCCCAGCGGGCTCCTGGCGGGGCGGCCCGGCTGGGCCTGGTCCGACCGGTTCTCCTTGTCCGCGCCTACCAAAAGGGAGAGCTCATGTGTCAGTACTACACAACAAGATGTGGGTTATGCGCGCAGTTGCGGGGTGCAGCGGCAGCTGATCCGCCATACAGAGGGTCCAACATCCGTTTCCATCGCCGATCACTGGAAAGCACGGTCCAAAAGCGCGTTTTGGGGTCGCGTGTTTCACCGCATGGGCGCCTCGCCCGTGTCTCGGCCGCCTCCATCGTCGGCGCCACTTTGGTGCACCCGATCTGCTTATTGAAATGTAAAAAGACCGCCCGACTGCTCGCAATGTCGTCGCAGACCGTTGGGCCAACCTACCGGCAGGCTGCTGCCCAACCACCTCTGCCAGCGTTGCAGAGTTTCAGGTTGACAGACTTGCAGCGACCCGGGTGACTTTTGCGCACTCAGCTCTTCGCAGAAGACAACCGAATAGGCCTGTCAACCGGCACGCCGCACCTAGAAGACGGCATGGTGGTGAAGGCGCCCCGGCTCGAGCATGAGGGCTCCGCAAGCACGCCGGCAGGACGCAACCACATCAACGAGCTGCCGGACGAGCTGTTGCTAAAGGCACGGCCCCGCCTGCCCGCGGGAGGGGTCCCGGATCCCTCACTCGCCCGAGCCAGGCCTAGTACCGGCGCCGCGGCGTGCCGGCGTCGCACTGGCCTGCTCCTGCGAGAGTCAAGACCGATTCACACGTTTCTGCCTTGGCGAGCGCCGGTTGCGCAAGCCGGTCGCGCTGCGGGGCGGCGCTGCGCTGGCCTGCGCCGAGCGTACTGGCCGCGCGGGCGCCCAGCGGGTGCCTGCACGCCCTGCATTGAAGTGCGGGGTGTTTCTCTGCCGCCTGCTACCAGTAGTTCAGCCCGGGCGGCCGCGCTGGCAGCCCATGTTAGCCGGCCGGTGCCGCTCCCCTCTTTGCCGGGGGCGCCTGCGTGCCAACGCTGCGGCCCAGCCCTACATTCCCCGAGCGCTGCTCCGTGGCGGGGCGGCCGACCGTGCCGCGCTCGTGACCGCCCCAACCACCGCTGGCTGCCCCATGCCAGCTCAGTCATGCCCGGACAAAGACGGGCCGCCGAGCGCCCCGCGGCAGAAGAACGTCTCCGCTGGGAGCCTCACACGTGAGCCTGACGGCTGGCCGCGCACGCTGCGCGCAGATCCTCCAGCAGCTCGGCCGGCTGCCACCTGAGGGCTGCCGGGAGGCAGACTGCCCGTCGCTGCGCTTCCCCTTCCGGCGGCTGGACGGCACGGCCGAGCCGCACCCTGGCCTGCGCTCCTACCCCTTCCTCGGCCAGGCCAGCCTCCCGCTTTGCCTCGACGCCCTCACCTGCCAGCTCCCTCACCTGCCAGCTCCCTAGGCTCGTCGACCCCCGGCTCTCAGCAAACAGCCCGCCTGACGCCATCACCCGCCCACCGACCGGCAGGTCTGCAAGCGCTGGAAGACGGTGCTCGGCACGCCGGCCGCGCGCGCCGCCATCTGGCCCGAACTGGTCGTCGATTTCGGCCATGAGCTGATCACGGCCGTGCACACGCCCATCGCATGGAGCGACACGCGCCCCTCGGACGAGGAGTTCAAGGCCAGCTTCAACCGCACGCGGCTCGACGCCGGCCGCATCCTCGACTTCGTCGCCGCGCGGCGGCCGAGCCTGCGGCGGGTTGTGCTGATGAGCAGCGAGGGGTATTACAGCGACGTGAGCCCCCGCCCCCTCCTCTCTATCAGCCTGTCAGCATCCGAAGGGTTGGAAGGATGCCCAACGCGGGACGCACCCTTTCCAAGTCAGAGCCCCTGCGCAGGTAGTTCTTTGTTGTGGTGCCTGCCTGCCGAGGCACACTGGGTGCAGCCTCCCAATGCGGCGGGATTGAGAGAGAGGGGGTTGCGGCACCACAGTCCCTGGTGTGCTGCGGGTGTATGAGCTTGCCAGCCTCTGTCGCCTGTCCCTGCCCCGCGCCCTGGTGGTGTGCTGCCCCCAGTGGCACGGCTCTGAGCCTGCGCCGCTGACCCCTGCCAAGCGCTGGCTGTTGGGCCTGACGGCCGCCTTCCCTGCTGCAGGAGGGCGATTTCGTCAACCTGGTCTCGAAGCACGACTTCACGCTCGTCAGCTTCGGCGCGCTCTGCGGCCTGCTCATGGACTCGCTGCAGGCACGCCTCCCCCCTGCCCGGCTGTCTCACAGCGCCGAGCATGGGCGCTGCAGCCGGCCCGCTTTCCAGAGGCCCACGCATGTCTGTCTTCCATGCAGCAGCTGCTGCACGAGCGGATCACAGCGCCCTCTGCAGCGGCCCCGCAGCCGTTGGCTCTGAGAGCAGGCCTGGCTCGCGTGCTCTGCCCTGGCACCCAGCCTGCTCCTGCCGCGGCGGCTGACTTGTTTTCGAATCGAGACAGCCTCGGCTTCATGTAGAGAGGCGCATGACACGGCGGCACGCTGCCTATGACCGACACGCCCGCCTGTGTGACTCACGCACGTGACTAACATCCCTGCCTGCGTGACTCGCGCAGGAGCTGACGGTGCTGCGCTGCTCGGACTTTTTCAACGTCAACGCGGGCGCGCTCGGCACGATCGCCTCGCTGCGGCGGCTGCGCTCGCTGCGCATAGAGGACCTGCACTGCCGCGTGGAGCAGGAGGCGGCCGCCAAGCTGGCGCGCCTCACGCAGGCACGCGGCTGCCGCCTCAAAGACGGGGAAGGGAGGCTGGGGGATTCTCCTCCACTGGGGCCTGCTCCCCCTGACAGCTTCCATGCTGCCGGAGAGGCGCGCGTCTGCCCTCCTGCAGCAGCCTGGCTGCCACGAGAGGGGCGGTGGCGGAATTGCTGGCAGCAGCGCCGAGGGGCGGAGCATGCCCACAGGACCGGAGCATGCCCGCCTCGGGCTGCGCAGCCTCACACAGGGGGCTGCTTGCAAAGCGTGGCTGGGCAGACGCGCTGGTCCCGTATGCAATCGGCCCCGCACTGGCAGCTGACTGCCCCCTGGAGGGGGCGGCAAGGCCTGCGCCTGACTGCCGCCGCCGGCCCTGCAGCTGAGCGAGCTGGTGCTGACGGTGCAACACGCGAGCAGCAACAGCTGGCTCATCGGCCTGGAGCGCATCCCGCCGGCCTGGGCCGGGCTCGCCTCGCTGCGCACGCTGGTGCTGCGCGGCCACGGGCAGCTGACGAGCCTGCCGCCCTTCCTGCCGCAGCTGCCGCTGACGCACCTCGACCTCAGCCTGTGCCGCTGCATTGGCTTTGAGCTGCTGCCGCAGCTGACCGGCCTGCAGACGCTCTGCCTGGAGGCGCGCTATTCCACCCCCCGGGAGCCAGTTTTCTAGCAGCCGGCCGGTGACCAGCATGGCTGCTGCTGCTCAATCGCTGCCCAAGCCCCAAATGGAACAAATGCATTCCGTGTACTTCGAACTCGTGATGTCACATTATCACTGTCCATTACCGCCGTCTGTGACACTCACCGGCTGTCCTCATCAGCTTGTCTCCCTGCCCCCCGCTCCAGCCCGCGTGCTCACACGTCCGCTCGCCCGCAGGACATGCACATGGCCGAGACGCTGCCGTCGGGGCCGCTGCCGGGGCACGAGCCGCCGACGCGGCTGCTGCCGGACCTCAGCCGGCTGCCCAGCCTGACCGCGCTCAACCTGGCAGAGAACCGCTTTGCCGGCGTGCCGCAAGTCCTGGCCAAGCTGCCGCGCCTGCGCTTCCTCGACTTGTCAGGCAACGAGCTGCTGCAGGCGCGGCCCCCCCCATATCCGGAGCCCAGCAGCGCGGGCATGCACAGTGCCGCGTGTCAACAGCGTGGCAGGAGCCTGCGGAGAGTGCGAATCCTGTGCATGGGGGAGCTGCGCCCGTGTGACTGCAAGGGGCTCAGAGCCGCGCTCCTGAAACCGCTCCAACACCACCCTCCTTTCCCGCCTTTTCCCACACGCCGCAGCTTCCGGCTTTTCAGTGTGGAGGGGCACGCGGCTAAGGCGGCAGCCGACCCGGCCTGCGCAGGTGCAGCGGCCGCTCACGCAGCTGGCGGGCCTGCGGGAGCTGGAGCTGGCCGACCTGCGGCTGGTGCACATGGAGTGCCACCTGAGCTACTGGAGCGACGCCAAGTGCGCGACCATGAGCCACCTGGCGGCCTGGCAGAAGGCGGCGCGCCGCAAGGGCGGCCGCCTGCGCGTGCTGCTGGACACCGACGGCTAGGGCAGAGGCGCCCTTTCGGGGCAGCCTGAGGCAGCCCCCTGCTGCGGCTCGTGGCTGCTGATGGGTCGTCCTAGCCGAGAAGCCTCACGCTGCAGCAGCCTTGTCAAGCAAGGCGGCTGGCTGGAGAGGTCGGGTCGAGAGCCACACTGCTGCCTGTGTCCGGCTGCGTTTCCGAAAGGCATGACTGGCTGCACAGCGCCAGCACCGCCACGCCTCGCTTTTGCAGACTGCACAAGTCTCCCTGGTCTCGTGCGTCCCGGTCTCTGAGTCCTGTCGGAACGGCAATAAAGGAGGAGGCATGTGTAATAAATCCGCACAACACGCGCTGTCCGGTTGCTCGGCCACTATAGCAGAGAGCCGCGCTGAGCAGCACTGCTGCCGGGTCGTCAGGGGCCGGACAGCAAGCTTTGGGCTGCTAGGCAGGCGCCCCATGCAGCGCCGGCAGGATGTCTGTCAGGCACAGCGCCCAGTGTGTCCAGTGCGTGCCGCCCTGGCAGTAGACCACAAAGGGCTCGCGCAGGGGGCCGTCGGCGCTCAGCTCGGCCGTGGAGCCGTCTATGAAGGTGCCGTCCGCGAAGAGCACCTCGTCGCCGTAGCCAGCGGTCGCACCTGCAGGCCAGGTTTTCTCTGCGTATTGGGCGCCGCCACGCCCGGCAGGCATGCAGTTGTTGCATTCGGTTGCTCCTGTCTTGTAACAGCTGTTATTGCGTCGTTGATGCACGTCTGGGCTCAACTGGGCAGCGTGGGCGTCAAGGCGCGTCGCTGGAGATGGATCGCCTTCCAGGACGCAGCTTGAGGCTGCAAGGGAGAGAGAAGCGGCAGGGCAGGCGCGCTGGCAGCAGTCTGACGTGCCCAGCCAGGGGGAGGCCGCTGCTTGTGTGCAGCACAACAGCAGGCTGCTAAGGCAGGCTACCACAATGCAGCGGCGCCGGCAGCCCACCTGGTATCGGCCGCACATACGAGCCGACCGGCGACCGCCGCTGCACGGCGCTGCAGAAGGCCTGCATGCGGGCGGCGCTGCCGAGCCGCACCGCGGTGATGAAGCTGGACGGCGGCGGTGCTTCGCCGGCGGCGGCCGGCGGCGGGGCCACCTCAAAGCCGCGCGCGTGAAACACCGCCGCCAGCAGCCGGCCGCCCTTGAGCGCCTCGCCGACCGTCTGCGGCGCGAGGAAGAGGCCTGCGGGGCGGCGGTCGGGGGGCTGTTGGTCCCTCTCTGGTGTGCTTGCCTTTCGCGGAATGCTCGCCTCTGCATTCCTCTGAATGAGGGGCTTCTCCTTGTCTGCAGCCTGTGCAGGGCAGGCCCGCAGCTGCAGCCATCTACCCAGCTGCGAGCGAGTGCAGGCGCTGCTTGCAGCTCCAGCGCATGTTCTCTTCCAGGAGCGCCGCTGCGGGCATCCAGGCAGCCGCGCAAGACGCCCTGCAGCCGCGCTCCCGGCATGCCGGCCAGGCCACGCACCCTGGAACATGAGGCGCAGGGTCTCCCCCGGCACGCAGCCCGCGTCCAGGCCGATGCCGGGCGCCGACAGCCTGGCGTTGGCCGCCGCCACTAACTCCCGCCGGCCGGCGACGTAGCCCCCGCCGGGCACGATGGTGCCTCCGGGGCTCTTGATCAGGCTGCCCATGACCAAGTCGGCGCCCACCTGCCAGATGGACACTGATGCAGGTGAATTGCAATGCCTCTGGGAAAAACTACTCTTCCCCCTTCCCCTTCTCCAGGAAAAGCTTTTACCGTTTCTGTGCATCAGTGCAGATGGACACCACGCAGCCTGTTATTCCGACTTTTTCGGCATGGAAAGGCCCGGCTGGCAGGAAGCGAGGCGACTCCGCCCAATCGGCCATGCCTCAGCGGCCAGCAGGAGGCCTCACGATTGTACTCTTCCCCTCCTGCCACCACACCTTTTTATTGCTGTCTTTAGCAACGCAAGGCTCGGGCGGAAATTTGAGTGTGCCATAAGACAAAGGTTTGTATTCCCTGCCAGGAGGGGGGAATGACACACGTGCCCGGGCTCGCGCGTCTCGGTGAATTCGCCGTAGCAGTTGTCAACCAGAACGCGGCAGTCCGGGTCGGCGGCTCGGACAGCCGCGACTGCCGCCTCGATGTCCGCAATCGTCAGCGTCGGCCGCAGCGCGTATCCACAGGAGCGTTGAATCAGGGCCACGCGCCTGCCGCCGCCCGCAGCTGCGTTGCAAGGAGGAGTGCAGAGTCAGGGTCAAGGCTCGGATATGCATGTGCGAGTTCAGGGTCTGTCATTCTGTGATTCGAGACGCTGAGGCTGAGTCGCCGTTTGGGCAGTGCAGGGGGGGCCCATCAAACAGCGCCTCTGAGGCGGAGTGCTGTGACTAACGTGCCCCGCCACCTGTGGCCGAGGCCTGGGCAACGTGCCTCTGCCGGCCAGCGTCTCTGCGAGGCCGCCCAGGTCGAGACTGCCGTCCGGCAGCAGCGGCTGCTCCCGGTATGACACGCCCCAGTCCCGCAGGCTGCCGATGCCAGGCTGGCCGCGCAGCCCGATCACCTCCTCCAGGGTGTCGTACGGCCTGCGAGCGAACAACTGCCTGACTGCTGATTGAACTTGCTGGATCAGGCAACAGCGGCAGGTGGTCGGGAGGCACCTGCCGGCGACGGCGAGCAGCTCGTCGCCCGGGCGCAGGCAGGCAAAGAGGGCGGCTGCGATGGCGTGGGTGCCGGACATGAACTGGCTGCGGACGAGGGCGCTCTCCGTGCCCATCACGGCCGCCATGACCTGCACCGCCCTGGCCCACTCGAGGCTTGAACAGCCGGATTGGGACACACGCACAGTGGCAAGTCCAAAGCACCATTCCACAGGAAACGGAAGACTGGCGGCCTGCCTCATCGAGGGCTGCCCTGCCCAGGTCGCCGTGGCCGTAGCCGGTCGACCCGGCAAAGTGGTGGGGGCCGATGCTGGCGGCGGCAAAAGCCTCCTGGACGCGTGCAAGGTTTGTGGCGACTAGCCTGTCGATAGCAGCAAAGGTCGGCTGCAGCCGGGCGGCAGCCTCCCAAATCTGCGCGCACGCCCGAGGCTTGCATCAACTTTGCCTCCCACAGGCTGCCGCCGGCCAGACTGTTGCTGGGGGAGACACCTCGCTCTCGACTTGGCCATCCGATGTGCTGCTGATTTCGAGCGGGTCTCCAGGAGCCGCCGGGCCGCCTGTCTCGGCGCTCCAGCCCGTCCTGTTGGCCGAGCGCGCCTCGCCATTTGCGCAGACATGTCTCCTTACACGTTGCCGGCGCCTCGTGCGATCATCACTGTTTCGACACGCGGCAGAAGGCGTGATCTGTCTCTTCACACTCGGGAAATCGCCGCCAGCCCAGCGCTGCGCAGCCGGCGGGCAGTCGATGTGCATCGACCAGTTCAAGCGAGGTAAGGAGCGTGCCAGGTCGAACTACAGAGGCGACGCTGCCCAATGCTCAGACTTGCGGGCGATCGCCGTTCCGACACTACGCGTTCGGCTCACACCACCCTTCTTGATGCGTTACCGACGCGCAAATGACCTGCTGGGGTCGCGAGCCTTACCCACGAAGCGCCTGCAAATCTGACCTTTAAGCGCGCCCGACTACACGAAGCAGCACGCGTAAAGGGGAGCCGGTGCCACTTTATCGCCATGCAGCTCTCCGCCGCCTCCCTGGGTCGCGTCGCGGCATTCGCTCCTTCGCGGCCGCGGGCAGGTACCCTTTTTCAACCACGCTCGTTGCGTCTCCCATGGCACAAGGCTATAGCTGTCGGACCGGCTGGTCCCGGTCACCCCTGTGGGGCGCTAGGGCGCCCGAGGATGCAGCAGGCGCAGCAGCCGCGACTGCGGGCAAAGCAGCAATGAGGGGCACTGCGGAGGAGGCTCGAGCATTCGAGTCCTTGGCGATTCTGCCGTGAAGGCGGCCTCGGGGCCTGGATCGGCGCAGCGCGCCTGCTCGGGGGCCGATCGGCTGCAAATCCAGGGGCGGCCATTGCCAGCCTTGGGCAGCGCGCCGAGGTTGGGAGCTCATGAATGGCATGTCAAGGGGATGGGGCCTGTCGCGGACATCCCCGTTCTGGCGGGTGCCGCCGAGGATATAGGGCGCTGAATCGAGATTTTGCCGTGCAGCGGCGCGCCCCCAGTTCGTCGTCCGGGCTGAGGGCGAGGGCGAGGGGTGAGCTGCTACCCACCGCCGCCCCGCACGCAGCCCGGCAGAGATGGCCCGCCATCCAGCCGCCAGGCTGGCCATGCAAACTAAAAAGGCCCCTGCCTTGCCCTGCAGTGCCAAGGCCGCCCCGCCGAAGAAGGAGGAGAAGCCGCAGATCGGCCCCAAGCGTGGCTCCAAGGTACGCTAGGAGAAGGTCTCGCCAGTGGAGGGTGAGCACGCTGCAGGCGAGGGTGGTGCGGGCCGCGGCTGAGCCTGGCTGCCGCGGCCTGCAGGTTCGCGTCCTGAGGCCTGAGAGCTACTGGTACCGGGAGGTCGGCAAGGTCGTGTCCGTCGACCAGGTCCGCCGACCTCTTCCTTCTTTGCACCCGAACTGCAACAGCGACAGTGCTGCACCAAGCTCCAAGCTTGCTCGCTAGGGAGCTGTGTTTCATGGTCATTGCACGCATGGTCATTTGCGCTATAATGCTCGACACACACGTTGCTCCTCGTTGGCCGCCTGATCCAAGCTGTCTTGCGGGTTGCAGAGCGGCATCCGCTACCCTGTGGTCGTCCGTTTCGACACCGTCAACTACGCCGGCGTGTCGACGAACAACTATGCTCTGGACGAGGTCGAGGACGCCTGAGCGGCAGCCTCTTTTTTGTGCAAACTTGCCCGTGAAAAACCGACCCACGCCACGCAGCCCAGCCCCACAGGGGTCCTGCCCGCCATGACCCGCGCTGTTTTTTGTGTTGTTCGCGCGCCCTGTGTGAGGCCGGCCCCTGTGTAACGCGGGCATGGAGATCCATGGGACTCACGTTCATGTGCAGATCTGCGCGCCATCTTCCAACTTTCCATCTTCCAGCTTATGCATTCCAAGCAGCGGCGGAACAGAGAGAAGCAGGGGCCGGTTTGAAGAAGACGTCCCTGCTGCCGATAGTCGCTAGAGGCGGCCCGGACGCAAAAAAGCAAAACGCCACAGCACCAGGGGTTCCCGCGTGATTCCTCAACGTAGTACTAATCTAGCCCAACTCAGCTTAACTTCCGAGATCGGACGGGATCGGGTGCATTCTGAGTGGTATGACCGTGGCATGTCAAGGTCAGGAATCTTACGTTTATGATCTACGATGCATCCGCCCCAAGTTGGCCCTGGAA
>BHFV01000191.1:0-40970 GCA_003568905.1 Trebouxiophyceae sp. KSI-1
GGGGGGGGGGGGAGGGGGGGCAGGCGGCAGCGCATGCAGCAGAGCAGGCGGCCGGAGCAGAGGCGAGGCGGGCGAACGAGAAAGGGCTCGTGCGGCGCTGCGACCCTAACCAGGCCCTAGCGTAACCGCCGCAGGGCGACAACGTCATCATCCTGGCAGTTACGCCCGCCAACGCGGATCTGGCGACCTCGGACGCGCTGCACCTGGCGCGCGAGGTGGACCCGGCCGGGGACCGCACCATCGGTGGGTTTAGATTCCACCACCCCAGGGTTCAGCGTCCAGATCCTCCGGCCCTCGGCTATAGAGGGATTGTTGTCGGCTGCTTCTTCTACGCCCCTTCGGCGCCAGCCTTCTGGCTCTGCTGTGTGGGGAAGCGCAAGCGAACGGCGCTGCCTGCCCTCCTTGCTCTCGGCAAGGAGGGATGCCGCACCAGCTGCTCGCTGCATGCGCAGCAGAGAGGCCTGCCGCATGCAGCGCATCGCAGCCCGCTACCAGCCCCCGCCTGGCCCCGTGCACTGCAGCGCTCTCACTCGCGCTGCCCAAGGTCTGCGGCAGACTGCGCGGCGTTCACACGCAGCCGTTGTAACTCCCACACTTGTAACTGCCGCAGGCGTGCTGACCAAGCTGGACATCATGGACCCCGGCACGGACGCGCGCGAGGTGCTGACCGGCCAGGCTGTCAAGCTCAAGCACGGCTGGATCGGAGTCGTCAACCGGGGGCAGGCGGACATCAACTCGCGGGTGCTGCGCCGCGTCCCTCCTGCCGATGAATTCAATTTGAATTCAAACTTGCCAGCGCCGGCTGCAGTGGGGTCCAATCATGGTGCAGTCAGAGCGTCTGCAATTGATTTACATCATCCAGACTTAGTGTCAAATTCGCCGATTGCCGTCCGGATATCCGTTCGAAATCTTAAAGTCCGAGCGCGAGATAGATGATTTGAACGTTTTGAATTCGAACTTGGATTCGAATCGATTTCAAGCGGACCTGACCCCAGCCCCTGTCCCCGCGTCCGCAGGTGCCGATGGAGATTGCCCGCAAGAAGGAGCTCGACTTTTTCAAGGGCGCCAAACCCTACGCTGACCTGCGCAACGTCGGCATGGGCTTCCTCTCCTCCAAGCTGAGCAGCCATCTGGTGGGCGCCATCCGGAAGCAGCTGCCGGTGATCCAACACAACATCAACGAGGGCATCATCGCGCTCGAGAAGGAGCTGGAGGGCATGGGCGGGCCGCAGTCCGGCTCGCGCGGCGGCATGATCCACCTCGTGCTGCAGCTGTGCCGCACCTTTGAGGAGGCCTTCGCCAAGGTGCGCACGGCCCCACCCCTCCCCGCCCCCCTCCCTGCTGCTTGCTCCTCGCGCGCGATGGCGGAGTTGGGGTTTTGCGCAGCGGCAGAGCGGCGGACGAAGCGCGCGCGCGCTCGCAAAGTGTTGGACTGCGGGGACATCGCGAATGGCTCAGGGCTGAGACTCAGCGCTCTGTGTTCGCTGCAGAACGTGGACGGCGGCAAGGGCGGCGGCGAGCAGATCCTCGGCGTCTTCGAGCGCCGGCTGACGGACAACATCGAAAAGCTCAACTTCCGCAACCTGCTGTCGCCCGTCAACGTGAAGCGCATCGTCGAGGAGGCGGACGGCTACCAGCCGCATCTGATCGCTCCCGAGATGGGGTACCGCCGCCTGCTTGGCGAGTGCCTCGTGCTCTTCAAGGTGCGCAGCGCTCGATAGCAAATCAACCCCACACTCGACGCTCCAATCAAGTGCCGGACCTGAGCAGCGGCGCGTGCGCGTGCAGGGCCCGTCGGACGTCGCGGTCGAGGAGGTGCACGCGATCCTGCGCCAGATCGTGGCGCGCACGATCGAGAGCGAGGAGTGCCGCGGCCTGGCGCAGTTCACGGCGCTCAAGCGCGAGATCGCGCTCAGCGCGGCCGGCGCGCTGGAGACGATGAAGGAGGACGCGCGCAAGATGGTGCAGACGATGGTCGAGATGGAGAGCAGCTACCTGACCGCGGAGGTCTTCCGCGAGATCCTGCAGCGCTCGTCGAGCCCGGACGGCTCCGAGCTCGTCCGCACGCTGTCCGGCCGCATGGTGCGCGCCCGCTCCCGCACCGCGTCCGGCCGCCGCTCCCGCGATCGCGCGGCCGCGGGCCTCTGAACGCACGCGCGCACGGCACCCCGCAGGTCTCGGACCTGCAGGAGGAGGTCGGCTCGCCGGCGGACGCACACCTGCGCAAGATCGGCATGCACGTCTCCGCCTACATCGCGCACGTCCGCACGCAGCTCAAGCAGACGATCCCGAAGGCCATCGTCCACTGCCTGGCGCGCCTCCCGCCTCCATTTTTTCTGCGATACAAGCGCTCGTTTGCGCTTTACGGTTGTTGACTCGTGGCCTCGTGTCGGGTACCCTGCAGGTCGTCCAGGCGAAGAAGCGGCTGCTGGACAAGCTGCAGGCGGACGTGGCGGCCAGCGAAGACACCAAGCTCAAGCGCATCCTGGCGGAGGACGAGAGCGTGGCCAAGCGGCGGGAGGGCTGCCACAACCGGCTCAAGCTGCTGCGCAAGGCGGCCGAGGAGGTCTCCGCCGTCGCCTTCTGATCAAGAGGCGGGCCTATCAAGCCTGCCTTGCCGCGGCCGCAATGCCTGTCCCCGCGGTTGCTTGAGCGACTCCACACACGCTGTCTTGCAAGGCAGCTGTCGCTGGCGGTCAGCTTGACGTGCTGTGCCGTGGGCTGCCTGTTGCGGGACACAGAGCCATGGAGCCTTGCCCTGCCGGCTGCGGCTGCAGCAGACATCCGATGCGTCTGTGCGGTCTGGCAGCGACCCGGAGCATTGGCGGAGTGGTGCAGCCGGCGTTGAAAGCGTGAGCGAGCCGCACTTGCGCGCAAGGGGCGTGTGGGGTCACAGGATAGGAGGGACGCAAAGAGTCTCGCGAGCGTAATGACATGACAACAGTGAGCAGGGAGCCCTCGTTGTGGGCACAGGTCAACTGGAAACTGCTCGTTGTGGGCACAGATAGGCACAGAGCAATCGAAAAGTTCCAGCACGCCGTCAATGCGGCTTGACTGCCTGCCAGCAAGTCCAGTGCATTGTCGGCAAGCATGGCGATGCAAAGGCACGAAAGGCCGCTGGCAGGGGATCAAGCGAAGCCGAGCGAGCAGAGTCTGGCCTCAGTCGAAAACATGATGGCGCACAGACAGTGCCCCATTCACAGCTAAGCCTGGACATGCTGGAAGCTGGCCAGCAGCTCCCGGTGCCCCTTGCGGTCCGGGTCGATGCGGTGCAGGCGGATGTCGTGCTTCGTGGACCCTAGCAGGGTCAGGTCGGCCAGGAGCTCTCCAATGACGCTGCAGAATTTGAAGCCATGCCCGGAGCAGGCGGAGCAGAGCAGGACCTGCGCCGGGAGGCACAGAGCAGTGAGTGGCTCGAGCTGCAGTAGGGCTTGGAGGCAGTCAGCGCTCAGAGACGGCGGGCGCCGCTGCTGCAGGTCACCGAGGCTGTCGCTTGACGCTCGATGTGTGGCTGCAGAGCGCTGCCTGGTCTTGGGCCCGGCAAAGCAGGCCTGCTGTTCATTTCGCCTCGGGGGCATGTGGCGCAGCAGGGAGAGGGGCACGCCTGCTGGTGCTGCGGGTGCGCGTCGAGGATGAAGTGGCTGTCCGGCGTGTTGGTGAACATGCAGGCGGCTGCTGACAGCAGCGGACCGTCCGCGGCCGGGAACCAGGCAGTCACTGCGGCTCGCAGCACCTGCAAAGGCAGACATGCCACACTCGAGCCGGAGGCTTGCAGGCAATGCATGCGAAGGACAGGGGGGCCGAGATCCTTGGGACGAAATGCAAGCGATGTGGCCGGCGCTGTCACGCATCGCAGCATGCAGGGATGGACGCTCTGTTACTGGGCAAGCGAGCTGCAGGGCGAGCGCGCTTGGCGGCTGCAGTGGCCAGGAAGCGAGGGTGCGCTGGCTCGGCAACTCGGGCGCGCAGAGCTCTCAAAGGAGCAGCTGGTGGCTGGCTCAGGCAGCTGTGGAGGCATGCAGCGCTCACGATGCCCGATGCTTGCAAATCCCCAGCCTCAAGCGGAAGGGCTGCCTGACCTGCTCGTCTGCGGGAGTTACGGCCCTGGGCAGGTCCTCCGGCCTCGCCACCGCCTCCTTCATGTGATTGTATTTTCCGATCTTGAATCCCGGCCGCTCAAACTGGGGAAAGGCGTAGAAGTCTCCCATGCTGTCTGTGATCACGTTGACAGGGAAGGCCTCCTTTCGAAAGGCGGCCTGGTCGCGGATCTCAAACCAACCGATGACCTGTCGCTCCACTGCCAGCAGCGCCTGCAGACGCAAATGGCAAGCGGATGCTGATCCGAAAGGCTTGGAGACGGGAGAAGGAGACCGTTTGCAGGCAGCAGGGGCGGCCGGGCAGGCCATGCCTCCAGCTTGCTGTCCTCGTATCAACTCTGTCTGCTACCGATAGAACGTTGGCTCAAGAGCAAGCATGGAGCAGAAAGCAGCGGTTGCACAGAGCTCGCATCTTCACGCACTGAAAGGACACCCCCCCCCCCCCCCTGATGGCAGAAATCCCTCCCACTTTCCAGTCTGTAGCTGCTGCTCTCGCCACCGGCACACATGGCCCTGCAGTCCAGAACTGGCTGAAGGCACAACACCTGGAGCTCCGGCACCAGGCGAGGCATCCAGGCGCCCGCCGCCAGCACCAGCTTGTCGGCCCTGTAACTCCCCTTGTCGGTCGTAACTGTCACGCCGCCGCCATCAGGTAGGGCTCGCCACTCCAGCACGGCCTCTCCCGTCCGCACCACAGCGCCGTGCTTCTCCGCCGCCTGCACGTGCGCCTGGATGCAGCGCTCCGAAGCGAGGATGCCGCCCGGCGCCAGCAGCGCCTGCATGCGAGGCGCAAGGCGGCCTGTGAGTCCTCTGCCTCGCTGACGGGCGGCATGAAGCAGCAGTGGCTGCAGCGCGCTTCGCGAGAGCAGCCAGCCAGCAAGCGCTGAGCAGGGCAGTCCCTGCATGCTGAGGAGCAGTCAGTTCTCTCAAGTTGAAGGATCGCAGATGTGAGGGCACAGGGGCCAAGGGGGGGAGCAGGGGCGTGCCTTGAAGCTGGCCGGCAGCTGGTAGCCGGGGAAACGCGCGTTCACCTCGCTGCCGGTCAGCACCTCGTGCGGCAGTGAGTGCTGCTGTGCGGACGCCAGCGCATGCGTGAAGCAGTTGTCGCCGCCGTTGAAGCCCGGATCGGCCGCCTCCAGGCAGCCGGTGTCGCACAGCAGCGACTGCGGCAGGGAGGGAGGCGGGTCAAGCGGCAGGAATGTGGGGAGGTCACGACAGGCTTTGGTGACGTCGAACGCTTTAGCAATGTGTTTCTTATGCTGCCTTCAACATGGCCATGCAAATGTTCAGCTGTCGCCAAACAGGGAAGGGAAAGACGGGAATGGCTGGCACGCAGCCTGAGGAGTACTAATGCAGGAGCAGCAGATTAGGCTGTCAGAGCGTAGGTGCTGTTTGCAAGTGGAAGGTGCAAGCATGGCAAGGCAGGGCAGCTAACCAGCCCGGTCTCGGCCTCCAGCTCCTGCCACAGCTTCCAGGCGCGCTGCAGCAGCGGCACGTAGTCTGGATGCTCGTGGTAGGCAAGCCTGATTATGCGGGACTCGCCGTGGGAGGAGCCGCGGTCGTGGGCCACGCTGTACTGCTCCAGACCCAGCACCTGCAACCAGAGCACCGTCTTGGCGATGGCACCGCTTCAGCGAGGCTAGGGAGGAAGGCTCTCGCCGGCTCCATGCAGGCAGGCAGCTGGTCGGTCAGCATGGAGTGCCCAGGGTGCAGTTGGCTATAAACTAGACCGTGACGCGGTGAGCACGAGGAAGTTGTGGCACCTTGGCGCCTCGTTTGGCGAGCTGGTAGAGTGTCGCAGAGCCATGGCCACCCAGACCGACCACTATAACTTCGAATCTGCGCGCAAAATCGGACCGCGTTACCTGTCACAATCATCGCGACTCTGTCATAATAACCAGCGCTCAGCAAGATATGCCGGCGGATTGCATGCATTTGGCCGCCGAGCCTGCGTCCTACCAGACATCTGAACCAGCATCTTGCGGAGGTCACTGCAGATCGCACCTTTTGGACCCGCTGGCCATCTTGTAAGTCCTTTACTAGCAGTACGCTGCTTCACGGCTTGCCTTCCTGGGTTGCCCTCCAACTCACATTACTAATCCTCTGGCTCACCCTCTGGGCATCCCTACCACCACCCGTCCACCGCGTTTGCTTCCCGGCGGAGTACCAAGTGTCAGCAGATGCAGAAATAGCTGTCAACGGGCAGATTGTGAGGTTGCTGATCGTAGCCATTGTGTGCATTGCATTGGTGTGCGGCAGCAGCGCCAAGCTGGCTGCAGCGTGGCTCTTCCAACACTCTATCAGCATTTTCACCTTGCCGATTGTGTTGCTGAGCAAGTATTGCTCTCCGCTTACAGGCTGCTTCCAAAGAAGTGAACACGCTACCAGTGCCAGGAATGTATTGCTGGAGCACATTGAGCATGCCGTGCGGGCTCAAAGCTCAGTCAAAGAAGCGAGCCTTGCTCGCAATGCCGGCGCCGAAGCCTCTGTGCCTTACTTGGCTGCGTCAACAGGTCTTCTACTCCTGATAACTTGCAGCCGCTGAGGATTCGCACGCACAAATAGCTTGCAACTCGCAGCAACCCATAGCACTCTTAGATTCAGCGTGTTCGGACCGGAAAAGGGGGCACGGGCGCGACGTGGGACGCTGTTCCCGTCTCTGATCCGCCGCAGACAAAAAGCAACAATTTTTCTCAAAGATGGCCGCTGTTTAAGGCAGATCAGGATATGATGCGGAGTAGCTCATAGTTGGATGGCCTTACGGTCAGTTGCGCGAATCATTCGGACACCATCTTGTTTATATAGATGGCGACGCCGACTTCTCGCACCCGCAGGCGGGCCCCTGCGAGCCCGAGACGACGAAAAGTGTCCACATAATGCAACACCATAGAATGTCCACCAAGAATTTCCTCGCTGTAGCAACCATCGTGGCTCCCTACACAACCTTGAGATGATAAAGCACTGCCCAAAAGCCGGATGCTTTTCATACGACGCGAGCACGAAAGCCACGAGATATCAGAGCCGACGACCGTATCTTTCGTTGAATACTGTTCGCGACAATGAAGTCGGCCGCCGCCCTCGCCTGCCTACTGGCTTTCGCTGCCACCGCGGCAGCATCGCGCCACGATTTTCTCCTCTTCGGCACGGATCAGGCGCGCTTACTTTGACATCACGAATGGTCATATTACGTCGATGCAGTCCCCTCCGCCTACGCGCGGCGCGCGGCGTGAGCCACGAAAACTTGCATGCCGCAGGCCGATCTGATGGGAGGCCTGCAGCTCAGCGGCAACGGGCCGGAGAAGGAGGAGGCCTTCGCCATAATTGAGTGCGACCGCTGCTCACCATTGTCTTCCCGATTGATCGCCGTCTTGCAGCTGCAGCTCGCAACGCCAAGATCCTGGCTTGGTCGCAGGTGGGACGTGCTGCCCAGCAAGGCTGAGGGCCTGCTCGAGAAGGTGAGGGAGGTAAAGGATAAAGCCAAGGAGTTTGAGGGGTGCGAGCCTTAGCCTGCTCCCTGAGCTGGCCTCGCACCGCCCATCGTGTTGCCGCAGCAGATTTTGTCTAACACGCGCCTGAGTCAGCAAATGTACCGTCGCTTGCAGCTTCCAGCAGCTCAACTTTGTCAAGGCCGCCGACACCAACGTGAAGTAAGCCCCCCCCCCCCCCCCTCTTCTTGCCACAGATTCATCCTCATCAGCAACAGACACCCAACAGGCTGCTCAGCCGCTCTCCAACGCCCCGTAGGTACTTCCTCTGGCTGCACTGGGGCAGCAAGGAGGCGCTGCTCAAGTACGTGACGAGCGACGAGGGCCAGGAGCTGAAGAAGTACGCTCGCGAGAAGGATCTCCTCTTTAAGGCGACCCCGGTCGAGCAGCTGGTGTAGGCTCGCACCCGCCGTGTCTGCTCCAGCCGGGCTTAGAATTGAACTGCCAGAATAAAAACGCAGCTTTGCCTTGGCCCACCACTGCTGCCATTTGCTTTGCTTCCGGCGCTAGGATGAGACCGCAGCAGCCCCGATCAAGGACTGGGAATGTGCGTTTTCTCGCGCTGTGAGGCGCACTTAGCTGATGTTTCTCGTGTTATCAGTGGCACTGCAAAGCCGCAGTGCGGGTAAAACGGACGCACCAGCAACGTGCACAATCCATGTGACGGGTCTCTGGTAAAGCAGCAGGCAGAAAAGCGCATCCAAAATCCGGATCCTGCAGGGAGGAGCTGCGCAGGAGGAGCAGCGGGCGAGCCCCGTACTTGCAACCACCACCCTGAGCCAGCCTCACAAGCAGCAAGACATGACTGAGAGGAAGCTCCTTGTTTGTGGGATGAGCCCACCATCTCAGGCAGACCCACTCCAAAGGGCCGTCTGCTCTCGACCCTCAATTCCGCTGCGGCACGGCAGGCAGCCCAAACTCGTCGGCGTGCTCTGGCTGGGCGGGCGCAGCCGAAGAAGGCGCTGCGGGCAGCTCTGTCGGCTCCTGCGGCAACGCACCCGAGTCTGTGTGTGAGGATGCCACACGACAGAGCCCGGTCTGCTGCACGGTTGTTGTCAAGCGCTGGAGCACATGGGCGGACCGAGAAGCGGGGATGCAAGCCAGAGCAGCACCCACGGCGCTCAGAACGCCTGGCAACCTCGCGGCTGTCTGCAAATCCTCTTTTCCGCTCCCTCATGGCTCCCGCCCGTTCTCTCCCCGCCTGGCACTGACCGACCAGCCTGGCATTCCGGCAGGGGGGGAGGGGCACCACCTGCAGGTAGCTGGGCACGCCCGAGCGGGATCCCGTCTCCAGCTCGGCCGCCATCTCGTCCTCCAACGCGTCCAGCTCGTCCATGAGGTCATCCTCGTCCAGGTTGTCGGGGACGGCGAACGTCTGGCCCAGCACGTCCTGGATCTCGTTGTGCATGTCCTGCGCAGGTTACACACGCGAGTTACATGCGTGAGTTACGACACACGGCGGCGGCACAAAGGCGATTGTCAGAGGTGGAAACGGGCAGCCGCAACGCGAGCACGGAGCCAGTTCCAGGCCATCACGGCTCCATGTGGTAACCCGTCCGGGGTCGCAAACTTGACCCTCAGCGGACGGCTGTCCAAACAGAACTCCCCAGGCTCCCCGAACGCCGTCCGATTCGAGTTTAGAACTCCGGCTGCTTGCAGTTGCCATGCCCCGCCTTGCGCCCGACTGCAGGCCAAAGCGGCGGGTCGGTGGTTGCAACCCACCATCATGTCTGCCATGTCGTCGTGCAGCTTGTCGATAGCGTTGATGTTGAGCTCCTTGCGCCCGAACGCCTGTTTGAGCTCCTTGTTGGCGGCCTTCATCGCCTTGACCTGCGCCACGCTGTCCTGCATCGACTCGAGCGCAAAGGCGGTCTGCTCCATGTTGAACTGCTGGTTGTACAGCTGGTCCCGCTGCCCCTCCAGCAGCTTCTTCTGCTTCAACACCTGCGCGCAGGGACGGGCCGGTGAGTGGAGGGGCGGCAAGAGTCGAAAGGCAGCACATCAGTGCCAGCAAGGCTGCCGTTCGCGCCAAACCGACCCTTCATGTCCCTGTTCACGGCGGCTTGAAAGCAACAGCCTGCTAACTCTCATGCTGCAGCTTGATGGGCTGCTGATAAGGGCCAGCTCAATCTTGCTGCTCTGGCTGCCTCCTTGTGCCAATTTGCTGCTGCTGCTGCTGTCCGATAATTGCTCACCCCCAGCGCCCGCCGCTTGGCCGCATCCTGTGCCGGTCCTGGCCGCGCGCGCTTGATGTTCTCGCGGTGCTTGACCAGCTGCTCGTCCAGCTTGCGAATCTTTTCATCAAGCCTGCAAAGTGTTGACAGATACGGGTGGAGAACCGCTACTTTCAAGCAGGTCAGCTTGCAAGGTGAAAGCAAGTAGGAGGCCGATAACACGCACGTGTCGCCTCTGGTCGTGAGCTTCGAGTTGGCATCCTCTATCGTCGGTGGTGGCGCCTGCAATGGCACCAGTGTTGCTCAGCTGACAAAGGGTAGGCTGCCATTGACGTACCAGACAAGTAGGAGCAATCATATATGGGCTAAGTGTACAGTCAGGCCAGGAGAACGGCTGCTTGCAAGGCCACCTCGAGCGAGATGTCCCACCTTTTCCTTTCGTGTGCCGAAGATGCGCTTCATAGCGCACTGCACGCGGCCGCACTGCTCCTCCCCTGTACCCCTTGGCCTCTTGACGTGCTGTGAGACCGGCGCGAAGCCCAGGGAGCGCCCGGAAGCGGGGCCTCTTCTGCGGTGCGAACGAAAGCGCGACGCGCACGATGCTGCGAGCTGTGGTGCAGAGGCAAGGCGGCGAGCTCTTCAAAGGTGTGTTGGCGTCCAACTGCTCCTGCTGCAGGGGTCTGACTCGCTCCCTCCAGCCCTCCAGCTTCTCATACCCTGCCGAGCTCTTGCTCAAGTGCGTTAATTCCAGCCCTGCAGACAGGCTCGATCCGCGTTCATTCAGGTCAGCTTCAGGAAGCGTTCGAGCGCCTGCAGCGCGGCCGGCGGCCAGCCCTTTGCCGCCTTGACCCAGGCGAGGTCGCTGTAGCGGCCGTCAAACTCGGTGGCCAGATCGAACTGCGACTCTGCGTAGCTGCGGGCCAGCGGGCGCTCGGCATACACCAGCCCAGCCAGCGCCGCGTGCACCTCGGCGGTGCCCCGCAGCTCCGCCTCCAGGTCCTCGAGCTCCAGCAGCGCCTGACTGGCCTGGCCGGTTTGATACAACAGCAGCGCGCGGCTGATTCGAGCGTAATTAGTGATGGCTAGGTCCGGATACTGTCTGGTGATAGCTGTGTAGCCATCCAGCGCCTGCATCGCAGAAAACGGGCTTCAGGCCAGGCCACTGCAGATTATCTTTGCCCTGTGCCTTGTGCAGGCAGGCAGGGCGGGCTGCATCCAGACATTCCTTCTTCAACCATGCAGGAGCCGCTTGCCCCTGCAAGGACGAGGCGTTGGAAAGCAGGAGTAGGCGGTCTCACCCGCTGATACTCGCCGTCTGCGGTCGCCTGCTTCGCCTCAGCAGTCAGCCGCAGCACCTCTGCCGCCTGTTCCCGCACACTCAGCCCAGGCGCCTGCTTGGCTTCTCGGCGTTGCCCCTGCTGTGCTGCAGACAGGCCCGCCGCATGTCAGCTGCCTGCAGGAGACTGCTTTCCACATTTGAAGAACAGAGGAAGGGCCACACCTGGACTTGGCAGCGTGAAGCCTGGCCCCTGCTCAAACCGCTCCGTGGCGACACGCGCCTCAGCAGGTGAGAGTACCACCGTCAGAAAGGCGCCTGAGACTAAGGCCGCTGCAGCCCAGGCAACCCATTGGGCGCCCCGCTGCGGCAGGCACACGGCCTGCAGCTGCTGATCGCTGGAATCTCTGCAGAGCCGTGCAGAGCAGCGGCAAGGCAGGCGAGGTGGTGGGAGTCTGGTTAGCCTCAGGCCCCAGTGTGCCTGCAGCGCACCAAGACCGTCAATCGAAAGCATTAGCTCCATTGAAGCCTCCGAGGGCTGAAAGAGTTATGCCTGCGGCCTCCAAAAGCTGTGTCGCTCCGGCGGGCAGGCTGAAAGGATGCGCATGTGCCCTGCTGAGCACTTCAGCCAGCCCACTGGGGCCATCAGCGGAGCGATAGCTGTGAATTAAAGAATACAATAAAGTCGCGCAGGCTCAGCTCGCGTACTGACGCTTAAGCTGAGCCTGCTGGCAACCGCATGCGCCGCCGACCGATCGTCACCAGAGACAGCGACGAATGGTGATATTGGAGGAGTGATTCCTCTGAAGTTAATGCCGCACTGCAATGCCCCAGTCGAAGTGGACTGCTGAATCGAAGTAGGAAAAGGCTTCAGACTTTGGTTTTCATGCGGTGGATGCCCGGCCAATCAGCATGGCAAGCGCTTGCCTTGTCAATCATGCGATCTGCTTAACGCGGCCTGGACAAGTCATCGCGTGAGGTGTCGGCGGCGCGTGTGCATTCCGCAAGTTTGCGGGGCGTGGACAGCAGCTACCAGCATCAAGTAAACAGGGCAATACACACTGATGACAGCCGAGAGCGCTGGGGCGCTGCGGCTGGTTGCGGTGGACGAGGTTGGGCTCGTGAAAGGTGCATCTCAATTCTGCCGCCACCCTTCCTGGTCGAAGGCAGTGCCATTCGCGCCTGTGTGCGCGTATGAGTGCGCTGGAACTTGTTTGCTGCCAATGCAGTCGCGGAGGGGCCGGCGGCCAGCGTCCCTGCGCTGAAGCAGGTCTCCAGCTGGTGCGCCTTTTCCCTCAACCTGCATGGGCTGCTTCCCGCAGTCCCCTCACTCTGATGTCAGCCTGATACAGCAACTCCAACCGATTGCAGGGGACAGCCGGACCGGGAGCAGGGCATCGAGCGCATCGCGGCTTCCCACGCAGCCGAGCCAAGCGATGCAGGTGACCCCACAGCTCGCCTGCATCATATGCTCCCCGGCCTTCTCACAGGCATGGCCACAGCAATGATTTCAGTTCTACCCACCCAGCTCATTTTGCCGTTTCCCGCTCTTCTCTGTTTCTTCCACTAAGATAACGACAGCACAGCCCACCGCCGCCGCTCTGCCCGCTTTGCAGGCCTGATTGCCGTCGCCAGGCGGGGCGGAGCTGTCCAGCTGCTGCACCCTGCGTCCGGCGAGGCCCGGGGGGAGGTCCCCGCCTGCAGCGCCGACTCAGCCGCCGATCCCGAGGCGAACGCCATCCGCGGGCTGCACTTCCTGTCGAGCCACCCAAAGGCGCCAGACAGGTGCCCCCACAATCCCTCACTGTCATACTCGGGCTCCTGTACCTATAACCTTGCCTGCCCACCTCTGGCTTGCTGCATCTATGACCTTGCCTGCCCCATGAACGACCTCACAGCGACACCAGCAGCCGAGCCGCGCCCGGCAACCGCCCCGGCATGTCAGCATTGGCCCGCTGTGCCCGCCCCTGCTGACTGCATCAGCCCTTGTAGTCATGCCACACAGCATGCCAGCCACGCCCGAGCTGTAGGGCGCAATCAAGGCTGGAAACGCAGCCACGCCCGAGGCTGACCGGCCTGCCGCTGCTGCGCCCCTGCAGCCAGGCGCTGCTGCTCAGCTGCACCCGCTCCGGCCGGGTGAGGGTCCACACATGTGGCCCGGACGGGGCCTGGAGCGAGGCGGCCTCCTGGCTGGGGCCGGCCAACGTCCTGGCGACGGTGAACCTCTGCCGGCAGATGCCGACCTGCCTGCAGTCAGGCCACAGGCTGGGCGGCTGCATTGGCGGAGTCAGAAGCATGGGCAGCCGTCCGCTCGACCAGGCAATAACTCATAAATGATTAATTGACTGAATTGATCAAGGCGATGCCGGGGATCTGACCCTCATTACTGTACCAAAAATTTTCACACTGGGTCCATAGCCAGCACAGCCGCCAGTCCCTCACACGAACCCAATCCTCCTCCCACACCCAATCGGCTCTGCACTTCTTTCTAGGGCAGGTAAGACGGCGCTCCCCTGCTGCCTTCGCAGGCGCTGGACTCGGCGGGGGCCAGGCTGGCGTTCGGCTGCGAGGGCAGCCAGCTGCAGGTGTGGGACATCGCCAAGGAGGCGGCAGGCTTCCAGGCGCGGGGAGCCAAGCCGAACGCCATCGGCCTGGTCGACAAGCCTGTCAACTCGGCGGTGGCCTTCCTGCCTGGCCCGGGTGCGCCTCCCCTCTGAATTTAGGGTGTAGGGTAACTCCGAAACCCTAAATCCGGTATAAGATTAGGGTTGAGGAGCTACCCTGAACCCTAAGCCAGGTGCGCCTCCCCTCTGGACCCGCTCGCTCGGAAGTCCTCTGCACGAGTGCGTGCAGCCTGGCTGCCGGGTCGCAGCCGCGGCCGGCGCCCTTCCAAACAGGCCCCTCAGGCAGCGCGAGCCTGCCTGCTGCCACTGCACTGCGGAGGCAAGTGGCGGCTGGCCTGCGCCTGTGCCGCTGCCTGCATCGCGGGAGTGGGCTGCCACTGGGAACAGATCAAAAGGCAGCTCGCGGCGCAGAGCGTGCTGCCTGCTGCTCTGCGCCTGGAGAGGGCTCGCGGCGACGCTGCTGCGCCTGACTGCAGAGGAGCGACTCGTGGTGGGCACCGCCAGCCACAAGCTGGCGCTGTTTCAGCCGAGCGCGGGCAAGCGGCCGCGCTTCGTCACGGGCTTCAGGGAGGCGCGAGTGACGGCGCTGGCGCCCGAGGCGGACGGTGCGGCGCGCCCTCCCCCCTCATCGGGCAGGCCCGTGAGTAACGCTTCAGGACTCGGGTCCCGACCTGACGCTTGTATCAGCTTGCGAGCTGCCGCTGGGCTGCGGAAGGGGCTGGCCGGCGCGCCTGCCTCTAGAGAGGGCGGCGGGGCGCCTTGCACCCAGGCAGCCAGGCAAGTGCAGCGGACAGCGCTGCACAGGCAAGTGCCTCACGCAGTCCAGCTGGGTAGCGGTCTGAGCGGCGCTGCTGCCGCATGCAGGCGCGCGCTGCTGGGCCGCGGACGCGAGGGGAGAGATCGGCTGCCTGGACGTCGGCAGGCAGCAGGTGCTGGCTGTGATCAAGGGGCCTGCGGGCGCCATCCGGTGCTTCTCCACATCAGCCCCCTTCCTATTCAGCAGCTGGTGTCAAGGCCAAGCAGCTGCATTCCGCGCCGCTATCAGTGCTTGGTTCGGAGATCCCGCCGGAGGCAGCCCAGGGCTGCACGTCAGGCTCTGGAGCGAGGCTGCGCAGCCAGGGGGCTTGCCGCGCAGCCTGGCTGCCAGCCCTTGGGTGCCAGCGAGGCAGGCATCCCCGAGAGCATGTCCCAGATGCATATGGCTGACACAGAGGAGCCTGCCGGACCGCAGGGCTCTGGCGGTGCACCCGCGCCTGCCGCTGCTCGCCTCGGCCGGCCTGGACAGGTTCCTGCGCGTGCACGACCTGGGCAGCCGCAAGTGCCTCGCCAAGTGAGCGGTCCCGCCTTTTACCCCGCCTTTTGCCTGGTGAACGGTTGCAGCAAACGAGGCTTTTGCATCTGCATGAGGCACGACACTGCCGGGCACCGGCTATCGTGCCGCAGCAGGGGGGGACTGCCTGGAGCGCAGCGCGCCAGGAGGCTGCTGTCACATGCTGTGTGTTGGCTCCTGGGCCCGGCACGCCACTGAGCACAGAACACCGACATGCGAGAATCGGAGACTGCGCTGCTGCTTCCTGCAGTGATGCTCAACGCCTTCTATTTTGGAGGCCTTTCCGAGCAGATTGGCGTCTGGGATCCCAGGCTTTCACGAGCGGCTTGTTTGATGAGCATGGGCCTGCTTGCAGGCTGTACCTGAAGCAGCAGCTGACAGGCGTCGCATGGGCAACCCCGCCCGCCAGCTTGCCAGCTGCTGCAGCGCCAGAGGCGGCCGCCGTCGCCGAGCCAGAGGACGGCAGTGAGCCTCGGGACCAGCCAAAGCGTGCGGCTGGCAAAGAGGCTGCGGAAGAGGAGACGGAGGCGGCAGGCAGGCCGGGGAGGAAAAAGCAGAAGCGGAAGCCTGGAAAGGCGGCCAAGTAGCTGTCTGATTGGCTGTGTGAGACACTCCGCCTTTAGCTGCTGCACGCTGTGCTTGCTGCACTGGGAAAGATGACATACTCGACAAAAGGCACTTGGCAGCCCTTCGACAAAGCAGGCTGTGCATATCTGCCCTGCCATTCTGGCTGCCCGAGCCCGTTCTGAAAGGGGGTGCTCAAGTTCTGACCTGTGCCCCCTCAGCTCCTGCAAGCTCGAGTCATTGCTTGCAGAAGCTGATCCTGCCCCATGCAGAGCCAGCCTGCAAGCGTCGGTGATTCGGCAATGCAGCTGCATCTCTCTCGCTCCCATTAAACTCAGCGGCTTCTCGCTCCCCTCACAACCGCGCCTCCGCATTCGCCTCTCTCAGGCCCGTGGCAAAGCAGGCCTGACGTTTGAAGCAGGCCTGACAGACGAAGCATCCAAGCTAGAAACAGGAATCTGCGAGTAAACATGCAGCAGAGTTGCGTTCACTCGTCTTCTTCAGAGTCTGGAATCACTTCCTCGGCAGCGGCGTCTGGCTGCCCTGGCAGCTGCTGCGGAGAGCCGCTCGGCTGCTCCTCCGAGTCAGGCAGCACCCATGGGAGCCCTGCTGGCGACCCTGGGCCGGCAGTTGGGCCCCTGCTGGGGGACTGCCGCAGCGGCTCGCCCTGCCTGCTGCTGCCGAAGCCAGGGGCACTCTGCGGCGCCTGAGGGGGCAGCAGTGGGCTTGCGGTTTGCGCCACAGGCGGAGGCTGCGCTTGTGATGCCGGCTGGCAGACGGCGGGCAGGGCAGCAGATGGCGGCTGAGGAGAGCTGTGCAGCGCCTGTGAGGGCTCCTGGCCGGGTGACAGCGCAAGCACCGGCTGCGAGGGCCGGCCTGAGGCTCCCACAGAGCCCCGCACACCCATGCTCGGGCTCTGGCGGCTCGGCTGGCTGGGCGGCAGCCCGGCGCTGCCGCTGCCGTCGGGGCCGCAAGGCGTGCTGGCCAGGCTGGCGGGCGTGCGGCTGATAGACTGCGGCCGTAACTGCCGCGGTGCCGGTAACTCCAGCGGCCGGTCGTCCTCCGAGTCATCGGACAGCGGCGGTGAGTCGGCTGCGGTGGCGGCGGCTGCAGCGTCCTCCGGCTCCGCTCCGACGGCCGCTGCTGGAGGCAGCAGCAAAGGGGTGTGAGGCACCGAGCCATGCCTAGACCATCATGGCTGTGCCATTGTGCACGCCCAGCCTAATCCATCCTCTCCAGCCGCTGCACAACACACAGCAGCGCATGGAACCTGCCTGGCCTGCTGCTCTGCACCATCCGGCGGCTGCATCAGTCGACCGGGAAGGAGCAGCCCGCCAAACCAGACCCCTCTGCTTGCACGCTTCAGGCACATCTGCAGCACGATGCCAGCGCGGATCGGCTCGCCTGCGTCTGTGTAGCGGCTGGGCAGCCGCCGCTGCCGCTTGGCGCCCGCGGGCAGCAGCCCGACGCCTAGAGCGGCCGCGTTGCCCGGGTGCAGCTCACTGAACCTGCGACGCCGCCGGCCAGTCAGCTGTGAGCAGCTGGCAGCCTCAGCCACTGGATAGCTGCGCAGTGCCCCCTGGCTGAAACTGCTGGCCGCCGCCCGCTGCACAGCTTGGCTGATGCGGCTGCAACCCCATCACTCCAGCAACCAGCTGCGGCGATGCCGGTGCCTGTTTCGCGGCCGCCTGCCAGCAGGCAGCAGTGCTGCCGCGCCCTGCCCGCCTGCACTGCTGCCCTGGAAGCATGCCAGGCTGGCAGGAAGCTGGCGGGAAGCCGACTTGTCGCCCTGCCACAGTGTGAGCAGCCGCTCCGCTTCCGAGGGCCGCCGCAGCTGCGCCTGCGCCTGCTGATGCTCCCGCGGATGCCTGAGCAGCGGACAACCAGCTGCCACTGGAGCCTCCGGAGGCACGCATGCCGGCTGCTCGAGCTGCCTGCAGCCCGCCCGGCCGGGCTGCTTCAGGCCTCCGGCTGCTTTCAGCAGCACCGCCGCTCAGCAGCCTGACCGCGCCTCGTGGAAGCGAATCACTTCAGCGACCGTTCGACCGGTTATGAAACAAGACAGATGACGCACATCTGCTCGGCACATGCAAGACGTGACAGATCATCTTTTGTACTATTCATCGCAGGGATTGCGGGCGAATCGACCGAGCCTCTGTTTAGGGTTCAGGGGGTCAGGCCGCAGCAGCATCAGGGCAGCCGCAGAGGCGACTCTGCCTCCCGGGCAGGGAGCCTGTGCTTTGGCTGGGCCTGTTTTAGGGTTTCGATTTAGGGTTTAGGGTTACGCTAGGGCCCTGCATCCGGCACTGGGGCTGCTGGGGGAAGGCGGCAGCAGGCAGCCCACCTGGCAGGCGCCTCGTCCGGCCCTGCTGTGCCTCCAATGCCGCCCGCGCCTGGCGAGTCACAGCTCACCGCCGCCCCTGCAGTGGCCAGCAGCCGCGCTCTCAGCCTGCCGCCCCCGACAGATCTGCTCATGGGACAGCACCACCTCCTCCTTCCGATCCCCAGCCGCCTTGCTCACCGAGAAGGCGGCCGAGCCGGCCAGACTCGGGCAAATCATCGAGGCAGCCACACACACAAATGCCACGGGCTTTGAACCTTGCATCCTAAACCTCGAAGCTCCTCTGAGCAGGCAGCGCGCCTGCGGTCCTCTCGGGCGCGGCCGGGCTGCCGGCCTGCGGCTCGCTGTCTGGCAGCAGCACCACGGCCTCAGGCTCGTCCGCTGAGTCAGCCGCCAGCTCAGCGCCCTCCTGCTCCTCGCTGTCCAGCAGCACAAAGGCGCGCCGCGCCGGCTGCCGCGGCCAGGCTGCCGAATCCCTGTCCGGGCTCGCGCTTGCAAGCGCTGCCGAGTGGGAGCGCCCGGTGCCGCTGCGGCTCTGCAGCCGGCCGCAAAGCCAGGTTGTTGTCAGCTCCTGCCTGCCAAAGCAAGGGCAGCGGATGCTGGTGCTGCAGCTGCCGGGACCGAGGGAGGAGTGTCACAAAGGCGCTCGCAAGGAGGCTGGCACTGGGAGCGCCGCCGCTGCGGTTGCAGGAGTGCGCTGCTGCTCAGAAGCAAGCCGACAGTTGCGACGGCGGGCTGCCGGTATGACAGCTGCTGCCCGTCCAGTGAAAGAGACCAGCTGTGCATGACTCAGCCGCAGGGCTCGGACCCTTAACCCTGATGACTCACCGGGCTCGCCTCCGAGCCAGCTTCCTCCCAGCCGCCGCTCCGCGCCCGGGCTGGCCCCGCCGCGTCTGCCTCCACGGGCGAGTCGTCCAGCGCCACAGGGGATGACTCATGCCGACCTGGCGCTGACTCATCCCGGCCTTGCGGCGGGGAGGCGTCGCCCCGCGCGGCCGCCAGCTCCCGGCGGAAGCGGCGGGCGCCGTCGCCGCGCAGCCGAGAGGGCCGGACCCGGCTCGTCGGCAGGCCAAAGTGGCCGCGCGCCTGGTGCTCCCGCGCAGTCCTGCAGTGGCAGCTCGTGGGTGAGAAGGGAGAGAAGCAGGGAATGTTTTATAAAGTTTCGTGGAAAACATGGATAAATGAAACATGAATGAACATGGATAAATAAAACATGAACGAACGTGAATAAACACCATGTGTAGGGAGCGACTGCGAGCAGAGCACATGCTGCTGCGGGAGCCCAAAAGAGAGGGGCCATGTCACGAAAACGTTGTGGTCGCAGAGAATATTCTGCCTGCCTTTACCATGTCCATAATATGATCCCCCTTCAGGGACCCACATTGCCAACCGTGTCAGGGGCAGCGAGCCCATGGGAAGCCGACAAGACAGAAGCAGGCCAGCCCTTCACAGCTTGCTAACAGCAGCCTCCAATGATCCTTGAACTCCAGCAAGCCTTATGATGACCCCATGTGAACCCGATCTTCGAGCTCCAGCAAGCCTTATGATGACCCCGTGTGAACCCACAAAACCCAAACTATATAAAAACCCCAAAACGCCAGATTATGCAGGAATTATTGAGGGGAGCGTCACTCGTCGTCTTCAAACGCGAACGCGCGCAGCTCCTCCACCTCGGTCAGCTGCCGCCGCTTCTGCCGCCGGCGCCGCTCCTTCTCGGCGTCCAGACCGTACTCGAGCTGCGAGCGCCGAGCGCGAGCCGTCAGCATGCCTGTCACACACATACTTCGGTTGTGTGGAACGCATCTGGCAGTCAGCGTCCAAACCCGGCGGCATGACTGAGCTTGACTGCTCCGGGCAGGCGCGATCACAAGCTATGTCCGCCGTGCTCAGGCGGAGGGTCCTCCCCCTGCCGCATTCTGCGACGCGGGCTGCGGCCGCTCCCCCATTGCCGCCTCCCTTGCTGGCGCGTGCATCTGTGATTTGCAGCGCAGCCGGCACAGGCTGCTGCAGCCACGATCCTCTGCCGCTGCTGACATCAGCAATGGCAGGCTGGCTGGGAGAGGGGGGGGGGGGGTTAGTCGTAGTCATGTCTCAATTAGTCACCTCTGTCTCCTCATCGCTCACGACGCCTGCGTCCGCCTGCTCCTCAGAGTCCGGCAGGCCGCCAAAGGGGCGGCCGCCGCTCTCCACGGCAGCGTCCCCCCCGGCCTCTCCCGCCGCCTCTGGTGAGGCGCCCGAGGCGTCCGATGCGCTCAGGCTGCCGCCGTACAGCTGCGGGCAGGCAAAGGGAACGTGCAGGCGTCAGGGAAGCCGGTGGCCCTGGGCGGGCGTGGAGGGGGCAGCTGCTGGGCGGGCCGAGCGCTTTGGCTCAGCAGCCTGCCTCGCGTGCGATTAAATTTTAAATTTTTAAATTTTGACCCATGCGAGCCTCGCCTGCAGCTCGGTCCCAGTCTCCCTGCGCTGCAACTGGGCAGCTGCCGGCTGACGTGTCGGTCATGCAACCCGCCAGCCTGTCACGTGACTAAGGCTAGGTTCGCGCATGCCTGCAGCCCGCTCACACCGCTCTCCTACCCGCCGCAATTTGACCGACACGGCTGGCTGGGGCGTTGCCTGGCGTTCGGGGGAGGGCCCCTCGCTGCCGCTGCCGCCCGAAAGCCCGCCCGCCTGCCAGGTACCGGCCAGAGGCGAGGCGGGTGGTGGCTGCGCCGACCGCCGCCGGCCTGCAGGCGCGGCAGCATCCAGGGCGTTGTGAGCACGTTCCGGAGCACGAATGGTGGGCGAAGCTGACAGGCGCCAGCCTGTCTCTCACAGCCACTGTGGGCATGCCGAGGGCGGAGAGGAGCTTTGTGGGGAGGGGGTGGCAGCCTGAGTGGCTGCACGGTAGCTGCACAGCAGCTGGCCGGGCGCCAAACGGCCGCCCACAACCGTGCCAGAATGCAGCTGCCTTGCCTCTCCAGCCGCTGCTGCCCCGCATGCACGGGGAGCCGGGCACAGCACAGGCAGATGCGTCGCTGAAGGGGGCTGAAGCGGCACCAGCTGCCCGCGGCGCGCGCGGCCGGGCGGCAGCTTCCCGCCGGCTGCGGTCCGCTTCGGCCAGCCAGGCGAGCTGCCGCTGGGCCACCGCCTCGCCTGCGGGGGCAGTCCTGCCGCCGCTCAGCCAGCGGGCCTTTCACATGCGCTGGAAGGGAGCTACATTCCGTCTATGGTTTCCGCAACTGACAGCTTGTCAATGGCAGACCAACTAGCCCGTCCCTCTTACAGGCACCGCAGGCATAGGCAGCCTCACAAGGCTACAGCGGTTTCGGAGGCGCCTGCAAGGCCTAGTCAGGTGAATGTAACCGGCGCAGGTTCCCGGAAGTATTTGTAACTCCCGCAGGAGTTTTGAGAGTGCCCTGACCTGCCAGGTCGTCCTCCCGGTGCTCCCCCGTCAGGTCCACGCAGCCGAAAGCGTGCCGCTCAAAGTCCGCGTCGGGGCCTCGCCCGCTGTAACCGCCGCCGTAACTCCCGCCGTTGCCATGACTGACACCACCGCCGCCATCGAAACTGCCGCCGCCGGCAGGGTGCCTGCTGACGCTGCCAGCCGGCCGGGGGCCGCCGGGGGCGTTCCTGCAGCCAAGGCGGTCGTGGGTGGGCCTTCAGATGGAGGCTGGGCCGGCAGAAAGGGTCACAGCCGAGCAGCTTGCGTTCGGCACAACAGCAGCCCAAGTTTGCAGGAACCTAGAGAGACTTCGAGGCATTCCGAGTGCAGCCTGCTGCTGGCAGGGGCAGCCCTTGCAGGGCGCCAGACAGCAGCCAGACGCAGCTGCCAGGCTGCAAATGGCTAGGCCTGGATCAGGAGGGGCGCTTGCCTGCGGAGCGGCGGGTGCAGCCCTGCAGAGCGGCGGCCGCCACCCAGACCAGCGGAGTGGCTGCCGCGGTGCGAGTGCGTCCGGCCGTGGCTGCTCGTCCCGCCGCCCTCCCCTGCAGGAAGGAGCACTGGCTTGACCTAATGGCTGCTTCCGAGCTTGCTTGCTTCTAAAGCAAGCTATCTCCAGCTTCTGACATTGGATGCATTGAGCTGTCGGGGGGGCTGGAGTGTGTACATGATCCAGAAGCAGCAGGAGATGCCAGCGCTGTGCTGCTGTGCAGCGTTTTGTCGGTGCACACGCATGCCAGGCAGGCGGCAGGGGCCAGCGGCTCACCGCCGAGTCCTATGCCCGCCCAATCCTCGGCCGCCTGCTCGGCAGCTGCCCGGCGGCTCTCCCGCAGCGCAGCCGTGGGCGGAACGTGCCCTGGGGCTGCCTCCATCGCCGCCAGCTCGGCCCTGCAGGCAGGCAGGCGCCTCCTGCATGAAACAAGCGAGGAGCTCCTGGTGCTGCCGAGCGTCCAGAACTGCTGCTGCCTGCGCTTGGTTGGGCATGCTGGCTGCTGCTGCCAGGCATTGCGTGAGGCGGCTGGCATGTGCAGGCAAGGGCATTGCGGCAGTCAGGCAGCAGCGCGATTGCTCTCGAGCGAACGATGCTGTGCTCCTGGCTCCACGCATGAGCGCGACGAGAACAGAGGGACCGAGTCTGCCACACACACGCAAGTGCACGGGCGCCTGCTCAGCAGCAAAGGCCACTCACCCGCTCAGGCGGCTGCCCTGCCACCCGCCCTCGCCCAGCGCCTCGCTCCGGCTCCAGCCCCACCCTTCCAAGCTCTGCTGACTCGGCGGCTGACTAAGCAGGCCCCACAGCCGCAGCGCCGCCAGCCTGGGGCATGCGGCGATCAGAGCCGCCGGCTCGCAGCCGGGCACCGGCGCCTGCTCCTGCTGCTGGCTGGCGCCGGGCCAGTCGAGCGGCGGCCCCAGCTGCAGGAGCTTTAGGGTTTTGGAGGCGCGGGAGGCAGCCAGCGCGGCCGCGACGGCAGAGAGGTCCTCCGCCAGGAACCCTGCGGCCGGCGGGGGAGGGTTTATGCGAACAGCTTGGCATTCCTTGACAGCAGCCTGCTGAAAAGCATTGTTGGGACTGGCATGTTTGCAGAGTGCAGGGTTGCTGCCGGCAGGCAGGGCCGCAGGGCTGGGGGCGGCTGCTCTGGGGGCAGAGGCTGCCATCGCTGCCAGCACAGTGGCAGCAATGCCAACAAACTGAGCACCCGGACACCAGCGGCTGCAGCATCGCTGTCCAATGCGGAGAGAAGTGGGTGGGCTGTGCCTGCATGGTCCAGGCAGAGCTGCTCCAGCGAGGCGGCCCGGTCGAGCAGCAGCCGCACTGCGCCGGCACCGCTGTCTGCACGGCAGCAGCAGCGGCAGCTTCACTGGCGCTCTCCCCACAGGAGGCTAGATAGTAACTCTCAATTGGCACTCTTGAAAGTGCAAATGTCCGCCATGGATCGTTGCATGCCGCCCTGAGCAGTCTTCTGACGCCCAGTCTGCTGCCCGCAGGCAGCTGCAGTACTGCCGCTGCCGCACTTGAGCCCGCGCTTTCCCTGAGGCGCTGGGAAGCTGGCAGGTAGCTGGCTCACCCGGCAGCCCCAGGCCCTCGTTATGACTCAAGTCCAGCCGGACGAGCCGGGCCATGAGGGGCGAGCAGGTCGCCAGCAGCAGCCAGCAGTCTGCAGCCAAGCAGGGTCCGAGGGTGGCTGATTGGCAGCCAAGGGGACAAGCTGGTGGCCCTCTCTTGCTGGAGGACCGGCTGTGTCCCTCGAGAGGCAGGAGATGCCAGCAGCACGGAACCTTTCTGAGCTGCACGACTCTTAGTTGCAGTGCAAACGCACTCTGTGCTGCTGCATGCCGATGGGATCGCTGTCACAGCCACAGCTGTGGCGAGCAGCCGACAATTGGGAAGGATGGGGCGGTGCCTGGCTGCAGGCCCACGTGCCGCAGGCTCAGTCGCCGCAGCTGGCTGTAGCTGCCCAGCCGGCTCTGAGCCAGCAGCAGCTTTCGCAGGGCGCCGCTGGGCACCTGCAGAGTGCGACATGCGGTATTTAGGCTTGCATGAGGAGGTAAGTATGTGAGAAGAAGGGGCTAAGCTTTTGCCTAGGCTCAGAATATTGGCTGGCGGACTGCCTGAAGGCAGGATTAGAACTGCAGAGAAGGGCCAGGGTTATGCGTGTGGATGGGGCCAGTGGGGTGGCATGCCTCCACAGAGTCGAGCTCCAGCGTGTGTATGGGCAGGAAGTGGTCGTCCCTGCAGGCACTTCGCCTTCAGCGGCCTGTGCACTAGAGCAGCCTCAGGGCAGAGGTCGCGTGGGCATGCCTGCCCTTTGCGGACAGCGCGGCCAGCAGCTCCTCAGTGTCTGCGCTGCTGCTGTCCGGTCCACTGATGCTCACCCTGGCTCCACACGCCGCCATTTCTGCAGCATTGTACTGAGACAATAAGAGAAGGGATGGGCTGCTCCAGCGTTGTCATCTGAGCTGGGATGCAGCCCACCCCTGAGATGCTGGTGACTCGACCAGCGAAGCTTGTCGTCAGCCTTGTAGTCGGTAAGGCTGCGCAGCCGCGGGTCGCTGGCTGCATCCGTCTCCAAAAGCTGTGCCAACTCGATGGCCACCGACCGGGGGCCATCCGCGGGGCCATCCAGCCGCAGCGGGCCCTCTACCGAGGATGCCAACGCCGAAGTGGCCATCCCTGCCGCCTTTAACTCACATTGCGAGCATCCGAGCACGCATTGGATGTCCTTCCTTTGCCCCGCCCAAAAGCGTTCGAGTTCGCAGCCCTGGAAGGCTGGCACAGCTGCAGTGCCAGTGCAAGGGGCCAACCGGAGCGACGGTGTTCGACAGCAGCAATGGCGATCGGCGAGCTGGCCTTTCGCGGCACGACGACCTTCCTCGGCATCGCCACCGCAGTTTCCGGTGTGCATGCCACGTTGGCTGCGCCCCAGGCCTGGCCTGCTGGTCATGTACAGACGCAAAGCTTGCATCTGTTGGTCTAAATTGGTGCTTGCGACCTTGAGTCCCGGGCGCTGCCGGTTTTGGAGGCACTTGTTGCGCTCCTTGTGAGATGTTGAGCTGAGGCTCGGTGTGTGCGGTTGCAGCGCTGTACCTGACGGCAAACACCTTTGACGTGCTGCAGAGGGTGCGCCTCTGGCCACACGCTCAGCTGCAAGGCCCAGGAAGCGGCTGTTTACCTGTGCATGCCGAGCACTTCTGTCAGCCGAGTTTGCGAGCCAGGCTTTTGCCACTTGAGCGCCGATATTGTGTGGATTGGCCGCAGAGGGCGACTGGCGCGTCACCAGCGGAGCGCGTGGGCTCAGACGCCAAGGTGGAAAGCAAGTGAGGCGGCGTAAGCTGTGGGCGAGCAGGGGATCTGCTATGAGGAGCGGAGGATCTCCACGAAGAAGTCTTGAATTCCTTCCTAGGATGTCTGGCTCGCTGTTTGCTGGTCCTCACTAGGCTAGCTTTCCCTAAAACTGCACAGGCGCCATGTACCGCCATGCTTAGCTCAACAAGTAAAAGCTTTTGCTACTGCGCTATAGACAACAGGCCCTGCGTGCGGGTGAAACACGCTGCCTGGTGGTCGTCTGCTGCTCATGCTCTGGAACAGAGCAACTGATCGCCAGCAAATGGCAGCTTGTGGCGGCTGGTCTCACTGGACCAGCAGAGAGCAGCGAGTGCAGCGCCGCTTTTGCCCCTTTTTGTTCCACAGTCCATCGTTTCTTCATTTCAGCACCTCGCCTCAGCGCTACGGTGACGCTCGAGATCAAAAGGAAAAAGTCCAACGCGGCGGCGGCAACGGCAGGCGTGGCGGCGGCCAGAAAAAACCTCGGCAATGACGATGAAACCAAGTGTCTGGGCCACAACGAGGCCTCCGCGGAAGATGCGGCGGCGCAAATCGGGAGCAGCGCGGCCGCGGAGCAGCTCC
This sequence comes from Trebouxiophyceae sp. KSI-1, assembly GCA_003568905.1. NCBI lineage: Eukaryota > Viridiplantae > Chlorophyta > Trebouxiophyceae > Trebouxiophyceae sp. KSI-1. The sequence continues at coordinate 25,712 of BHFV01000191.1, forward strand.
AAGTTACAGCATACAGCAGCAACGAACGTCGAAAGGGACAACAACGACGTATGACTACGGCTTGCGCCGCGGTATGCTCTCGCCCTGGCGCGCCTCGGGACTCGGTCTGGAGCACCACCCTCACGGGTTGCTTGGGCACTCGAGCGGTCCTGCACGTGGCCGTCAGGCGCCTGCCGACCCAGCCGCAGCCGCATTGAGGGTCGTCAGCAGCAGCGGCCTTGGACGGCCCTGCAACCGAGTCCCCAACGCTTGTTGGGGCCTGCAGCAACTGCGCCTCCTGGCATGCCTGAAGAAGCATGCCAAGGCTGCGCCCAGCAGGAAAGGCCCCGCAGGCATCAGGCAGTGCTTGAGGCATTCTGTCTGCCATCTTCTCAGTCAAAATGATGGCAGCAAGCAGGCGGGCGTCAGAGCGCAGCCAATACAGCCCTGAAGCAGCAAAAGCTCCAGCTGCGCACCAAGCATGGGAGCTCTGCTTTGCTTTGGTAGAGCTCATGCAGGTTCCTCCACCCTCGCAAGGCTGACCGAGGGGCGTTCTTGTGTAGGTCGGCGTCGCCCCCGCCTTTGTTGCAGGGATGAATTTCGGCTACCGGCGGCGGATGAACATACGCCTGCATTAGCTGATGCCCATCACGATCTGCATCGGCGCGCCTGGCAGCCGCTCCCTCATCATTGTCAAGATGCACAATGTTCCCAACGTGGGTGCGCCCCAACACGGCGCTGGAGGGCAAACGCATGGCATTCGCCACACAGATTCTCGGCAGCAAGCTGGCGCGCTGCCAGACGCGCGCAAAAGATCGGCGGCGGTGGCGGCGGCTGGCGTTCGATGCTGCCGCTTGCGCCGCCTGCAGGAGGTGGTGCTGATGGACGCTGGTCTAACCCAAAACGACATCCGTGGCAAGGTGACATACATCGTTATGGACGGTGAGGTCATGGAGCAGATACGGCTGGCGAAGGCCGTGACCAAGTACCTGCGGGACTCTAGCCGCCTGCTCAGCAGCGGTGCCCCCAAGGCACGGGCTCCCGCCCCCCCCTTCTGCATGCCGGGCGCGGCTACTCTATGTCTGACGGACGTGCTGGGCAGCCCGCAGGATGGGGACTGGGGGTACGCAACGCTGGCGGAAGCCAAGCTGGCCGGCACGCGGCAGGCCAAAAGCACACTGTGCGCGTGATGGGCGCTGCCTGGATGGAAAATGCCAGGCTATGCGGGCTGGGCTACAACATGATGATGCTGAATGACACCATTCGCCTACGGCTCTGCGACCTGTCAGAGTAGGCCTTCGACGGGGAGCTGGAGAAGGCTGGTGGCGTTGCTGGCAGCGGTCGCAAGTAAGCTGGCCTGGTTGTGCCGCACTGCCTTTGGAAGTACTTGCTTGCGCTGCTGAGGGAAACGGGCAATGGTGTTGCAAACGGCGGTGCCTGCCTTTCGGTAGGCTAGCAGGCAGCGCCCCTGTGAGAGGCTTCCAGTGCCCCCAAGCAGCCAGGACGCTGCTCAGAAGAACCAGTTCCCTTCGTTTGGGCGTCCGTGGATTGCAGGAGGCCGCTGAGCCCGAGTGTTTGTGCCTGCCAATGGCCTGAAGCGAGCCGTCCTCTTGCAGGCCCAATTGACGACTCGAGGTCACCCACTACAAGGTAGCGTCCTTGGTGCTGCCAGCTTCATTTTTGAACATATAACAGCCCAGAAAACAATTGTGACATGTGCTTTTGCCCAACCTTTCCTGCCACATGCTTCATCAGCGCTTAGGTGAGATCCTGCTCTCCAATCCCTGCTGCAGCAACTGCTAACAGGCAAGCTCTACATGAGCCACATGCTGCCTGCTTGTGCTGGTGCGCCTGGTTCCGGCCAGCACCCGCCTGCATCTCCTACCAAGCATGGCGTGCTGCGGCTGCGCTGGGCTTTGCTTGCACGGGAATCGCACACCTACCGATATCGCAGCGCAATCATCATGTGGGGGAAGCCTCAATAAGTGTGCTCTCCTGCACAGCATGGGCGGCCCGTCCTGCTGCCTGGGTGCTCGCCACGGCCTCCTGAGCCAGCTGCCAGGCAGCTCTCTGAGACGTCTGCTGTGGACCCGCAGCTCGCCACCAGCCGGAATCTCAGCGAGCAGGAAGGCACTTGTGGGCAGATGGGCGAATCTGCTCCTGCTCCTGCCTGCAAGGTCGAGCGTCCTCTGCGCTGCAGCGGCAGGAGGCCAACCAAGTGAAGGCGGCGGCCTGGCAGGAAGAAGTAGCTGCAGCACAGCGCCTTGCCTCAGGCGATGTGACTTCAGCGTCTGATCAACGCATGAGCTTTGATGGCCGGCAGTGAGGGACGCATCTCGCCCCCTTTCAAGAGATAAGCTCGTCGGTGAGCCGCGTTCCATCCTGTGTTTCCGCACGGTCGTGCCTGGGCAGGATCCTCACACTCTACCACCATCAAGCAGTTCTGGCAATTGAGACGCCCGCATGTGCAGATACCTTCGCTGAGGTTTGTGCATACTCGCCTCATCGTCAGCAGAGTGCAACAACCTCATCAATTAGCGGTGCGCCGCTTCCGCTCTTCGTTTGACTGCAAAAAGATGCAGCAGCCCAATTTCGGTTTTCAGCAAGCAGCCTGTGTTCCAGCAAAGCAGAAGGCGCAACTTAAAGAGCAAGCAGGGTTGGCCACCACTCCTGCAGCCATCCTTTAGCAGCTGCAATGGTGTGGAGTGCATGGCGCCGCCTGCTTATCTTGGGCAGCATACAGCTCGGCAGTTCAGGCTTCTTCAGCAGCAGGCCTGGGTCTGCAGCAAGACCTGCTCTCTCTGACGCTTGCTCAGCAGCAGGGCTGGCCTGACGACTGGCTTGCGTTTGTTCTGCAGAGGCCGTCCCCGAGGCGCCGCTGCGCGGGCTCTGGAACATGATGGACACATTCGAGTTGTTTGCCACGATCCATGACTTCCGGAAGTTCTTTTCGCATGAACAAAAATAAACGGTGAGGCTCTGCTGCCCTCTCTGTAACAGGCGGCTTGCCTCACTGCCCGGCGTGGAATCGCCGTCTTTTGTGTCTCGAGAGGTGGCATTGCCGGGGCGCGCTCTCGCCTTGGTTCTGCTAGCCCAGCTGTCGGCGCAGGAGTGGCTAACACATTACTCTTTCTGCCTGGTTGCCAGGTGCAAAGTCATGAAGTATGGGGCTAAAGTTCAAGTCCGAGGCAGCACATGGGAACGCCACGCAGGCGGTTGGAGTGGACCATTCGTTCAGCAACACAGGAGCAACGATGCTCAAACAGCAGCTCGTGCCCCTCGCCAAGGGCGTGCCCCAGATGCGCCTGCTGGTGCTGGTGATCGTGCTCAAGCTACTGTTGCGGGTAGCGCCTTCTTTCCCTTCACAGGCGGCCGCAGCGGGCACCGCGGCCCGCCCGGTTGACAGGAATGGTGAAGGCCTGCTTGGCTGCGGCATGTAGAATTGCTGAGCGGGAAGGGCAGGCCGATTCGGTCGTCCGGCATTATCCTGCGCTACTGTCATTGTTGTGGCGGCAGCTGACCTGGCGGCAGAGAACTTCTTCCGGCGTGCAGGGTGTGTGGTGGGCAACACTGTTAAAGGCTTTGGGGGGCTGCTGCTGCGCCTCCTGTGCCGCTTTGGGCAGGCTTTTAAGTTCATGGCCGTCATCAAGGCCTGGACGGATGTGAGCGCAACAGCCGCGCGCGCATGCAGCCCGCAGGCGAGTTAGCTTGAGCTGCCTGCCGGGCTCACACTGGATTGATTGCGCACATGAGGCTGTGCTGCCAGCAGCAGGGCCTGGTATTGGCCTAGCCTGCAAAACTGCACCATGGCTGCAGCTGCGGCTGCGGCTGCCAACACTACTGACCAGACTTTCTGCTGGCAGGCAAACAAATGGCCCGTCGCAACAGCAAAAACACCGGCATCATGGCCGGCTGCACACTGCGCCTGACACTGCTGGAGGCTGCCAGGCGTGCCTGCCAGCAGGAGCGGCCAAAGGTGACGCTTTTGCCGCTCGTCCCGCTCGGTGGTGTTCTGCGCTGCCTCGAGCGCTTGCTGCGGCGCTGAGTGGCTCTCGCATCCTCGCTGCGTCTCACAGGCAATCCTGCTGCCTGCTGGCCGCTTATGCTGGGACATGCTTGAGGCATTCGCTGTGCCCTGCAGCAATCCACATGTTGAGCCTGCTCATGCTGCACAGGCAGGCAGCAGAGGCCCAAGACCGCATGCGACGCGGCTCTTCCCGCCCACCTGTCCCCAGGGTCTGCCTCCTTGCGCCTGCTTGTCCTGACGCGAGCTCCTGCCAGGCACAGCGAGCTGATAATCGCGACGTCATCGTCTTTGTGAGGCGCTTGCTGTACTCCCCGAGATCGTCCAGCTGGAGCGTATTGCACGTGTGCTGGGCCTCTTCGCGAGAGGATTTTGGAGAATTCTGCAAAGGATCTTCACCGGTTCTCTCGTCTGATGCCCGCCTGCAGCGCACGCACTGCAGGACAGCCCAGCCGGCCTTTCTGGGCTCTGAGGCAGGTAAGACTTCAGCAGCCCAGCTCGGGAGGCGCACGCCCTGCTCTTGAGGGCGCCACCTTGGCACATGTGCTTGATTCCTCAGGCACTCACGGATGCAAATTGTACGCCATTCTTCGCATGCGCGTGATTGTACACCACACGGCCGAGGTGGCCTCCATTCAGCGGCAAGCTCTCGAGCGCATTGTAGTTAGGAACAGGCCGCTGGAGCGGCCAGTCAGTGACCGTATGAGCTTCTCTGTGCAGGCCTTTTTTTCGATGCCGGAATCCGGGGGAGGCATCATGCTTCCCCTTTGCGGCATTGCACGCCGGCAGCTGGTGGTGCACTTCCCTGGCGGAAATTACAGGCAAGCAGTATGCAAGACCGCCCCCCTGCTCTGCTGCAACAGATTCTAAGAAAAGCCTCCTACTAAAGGAGGTGCTGCCTCGCAGAGATAGAGAGAGCGAATCGTGGCATGGGTGGACACGGCTCTCGCCTGCGACTGTCGCCCCAAGTGAGTTCCTCACCCTCTCCTCTGCGCGGTGAGCGGCCAGGCCAGCCCTGAAGATACCGCTCGGTCAGCCTGGATCACCTCATCAGTGACTGGCTAATCGTACCAGGCTCAGCAGAGACAGAGACTTTGGATAGGACGCGTGGGCTGGCCCTAGTCCACTGAGGAGTAAACACCTCGCCCTCCTGGACTCTCTGCACTTCCTTCGTCTCAGAAGTCCTTGCTTCGCTCGTCAAGGTGAGTTGTTGACAGCCAAGCCTTATCGCTGCTGTCGGTGCCTTTCAAGCCTGCTCAGCCGTTCTGGAGTCTTCCCCTTGGACCGCGGCTGCCACAACTTGCAGCCGGGTGCAGTGCTGCTTGCAGGCTGACATTTGAAGCGCCAAACTCTGATGGCCGCTCACAGGTGCTTTGGCTGCTGCGCAGATACCCTGAGGCCAGCTGCGGCCATGCTTTCAACCACGCCGTCCTTGCTGGCGCTGCAGCTTGGCTGTGCTGCTTGCATGGAGCTGCTGCCACAACATTTGCCTCTGGCTGCTCCTGCAGCTCGCGTAGCGGCGGGGCCAGTGAAACGCCCCTGCTGCTGCTTGTCGCCCTGCCTCTAATACGATAGGAGTGGCCTGAAATCTGCGCTGCAAGAGCCTGGCTTGCAGGCCTGGAACCCACCACCAGCTGCTGCTTGGCTACCTCTGTCACAAGAACCGAAGAGCCATGATCATGGCATTTTCCTCTCCTGCTAGACCGCAGCGGTCTGTGAAAACTCCACATGCATGGCTTTTGCCCGCTGATAAGCAGGCCATGAAGGTGGCGATGCAATGGCTGCGAACCACACGTTCTGAGGGACTCTGAGCCTCAAGATGAGGTGCCTGGTGGGGATCTGCTCCAAGGTGGCGCTGAAGTTGGCTCTCAAGTGGTGGGTTCAGAGGTACAACACGCGGCTGCTTTTGAAGGGAGCGTTTTCCTGCACCAGACTGTGGCGGACAGAGATGCTGGCAAAAAAGAGTTGGTGGGGTCACCTATTGTAAGCCATTGCGACCAGCACTGCCGGCCCTGCCGCTGCATCGGGCGCAAAGAGACAACAGCAAGGTGAGAGGCGAGGCAAGGCTGCTTGCTGGCGAGTCAAGAGGCCAAGACAGCACCGGAGGGCATCCGAACACTGAAGTATATCGCAAGATGGAGGCCGATTTGGCACGGGATGAGGCGCAAGATGAGGGCCCGTCGACGGTGGGCGGGGCGGGACTGTGGGGAGCGCGCTGCCACATTCGGGTTTTGCGATGCAGGCTGTTCCAGCAACAGCGACCCTCTGTCACAAGACGCCGTCGCGAGACGGTCCAAACAAAACCCAGAGCGCAACCTCATTTCCCAAAGAGGAGGCCTACGCCGGCGGGCCACACCGGCACGAGGTGCGCCGGGTGCGCCCTCGCCCAGCCGGTGTGGCCTGGCTGCAGGCAGGCGGCGGAGGCGGGCCGGCCCGGGCCGGCGGGACGAGGACATCAGCGGGCAACATTAGGCCTCAGGCTGCCTGCAGCGTCGCGTTGCCAGTGCGAACCCCGGACTCCAATAAACAAAACAAATTGGCCACGGCCCCGCTCCGCACGCACGGGAGGGAGGCGGGAGCGGGTGCGCCTGCTGGCCCGGGTGCCGGCTGTGGGGCGGCGCTTCCCGGCTGCTGCTCCTGGCCGGCGCTCGGGCCAGCAGGCACACCCGCCGTGCGGAGCGGTGGCTTGTGCGGGCGGCGCCTCCGGTTCGCCGGAGGGGCCGGGTGGTGGAGTGCTGGCGCCTCTTGTAACGAAGTCAGAGGCGCCAGCCGGGCCGCACACACAGCCAGACCTGCCTTGTGCGCCGGCCAGCAGGGCCACTGCCTGAGCGTCGCCTTGCCTGCTAGCGCTGACTGCCTGCCCGGCTCCCTGAGCCCCGGGCGGGCGCGCTGTAACACTCTGACCTCCTCAATCTGCGCCCCGGCGCCCTTCTCTCCACATGCACGCCTGCACACCTCCGCACTCCGGCGCCCAGACGGGCGCAGCACGCTGGCAACGGGCAGTGGCAGTGGGCAGCCAGCCAAGCGGGTCAGCAGCTGCAACAGACAGGAGGCGCAGGGCGGAGACCGCTGGCCCATCGGCGCTCCATCGCCGACCGCCGGCGCGCCTACCGCCCCGCAAGCAGCCACAGCTGGCGTCCAGCCGGCCAAACCAGCGGGGCGAGCCAGTATCGGGTGCCCGGCGCCCGCGAGCCGTGAGTGGCCTCGCATCCGCGGAGCGGGTCGCCCCGGAAGCAGCTAGGACCGGAGTTCCGGCGCCTTCAGCGCCCGTCAAGGCGCCCTATGGCTGCAACGGCGCTTCTCTCCGGCAGCAGCCGCGCCGGAGCAGCTCGCCCCGGCTGGGGCTAACATCGGTCGCTGTCGTGAGCTGTCGAGACCTGTGCGGCGAGCTGCCAAGTGTTGTGCTGCCTGGAAGCCGCAACATCCGCCGAAGAGGTGCCAATACTGCGAAGGAAACGTTCTGATGGGCTGGTAGCCTCAAGGCTGGGATGCCTGGTGGGGATCTGGCACGCGATTGCTCCCAAGTGGGCTCTCAAGTGGTGGGCGCAGAGCGAGCGGCAAGCGGCTAGTATCGAAGGCACCTCCCACCGGCCTGCTCTCTCCGTGAGAGGAATGCTGCACTCACCACAACAGGCGGCCCTCCAGGAGCAGCGCGCCTGAGGCGGGCACTGCGGGCTTGCCTCCAGTAGTCTCCAGCGCCCGTGCTGGTGTGGCAGCGTAGCCCTTGTGCTAGCAAAGTAGCAACTCAGCCTGGTGACCCGGTGCTGGCACCGTCTGGCCACACGCAGCCGGCATGCGGCAGCGCTCCTGCAGAATGTTGGAGCACCATCGAGGTGTCAGGTCGGGCGGGCAGCTCCGCAGGGCCTCCTCAGATGCCATAAGCACCAGGCAATTGTGGCCAGCAGGGCCGCTGGCACAGAGCTGGGGGCACCTTAGTCCGAGCAAGCGCGCCCAGCAGCGCTGCCGGCCCTGCCGCTGCATCGGGCGCCAAGAGACAACAGCAAGGCGAGAGGCGAGGCAAGGCTGCTTGCTGGCGAGTCAAAAGGCCGAGACAGCACCGGAGGGCATCCGAACACTGGAGTATATCGCAAGATGGAGGCCGATTCGGCACGGGATGAGGCGCAAGATGAGGGCCCGTCGACGGTGGGCGGGGCGGGACTGTGGGGACGGCTGCGAGCGCGCTGCCACATTCGGGTTTTGCGATGCAGGCCGTTCCAGCAACAGCGACCCTCTGTCACAAGACGCCGTCGCGCGACGGTCCAAACAAAACCCAGAGCGCAACCTCATTTCCCAAAGAGGAGGCCTACGCCGGCGGGCCACACCGGCACGAGGTGCGCCGGGTGCGCCCTCGCCCAGCCGGTGTGGCCTGGCTGCAGGCAGGCGGCGGAGGCGGGCCGGCCCGGGCCGGCGGGACGAGGACATCAGCGGGCAACATTAGGCCTCAGGCTGCCTGCAGCGTCGCGTTGCCAGTGCGAACCCCGGACTCCAATAAACAAAACAAATTGGTCACGACCCCGCTCCGCACGCACGGGAGGGAGGCGGGAGCGGGTGCGCCTGCTGGCCCGGGTGCCGGCTGTGGGGCGGCGCTTCCCGGCTGCTGCTCCTGGCCGGCGCCCGGGCCAGCAGGCGCACCCGCCGTGCGGAGCGGTGGCTTGTGCGGGCGGCGCCTCCGGTTCGCCGGAGGGGCCGGGTGGTGGAGTGCTGGCGCCTCTTGTAACAAAGTCAGAGGCGCCAGCCGGGCCGCACACACAGCCAGACCTGCCTTGTGCGCCGGCCAGCAGGGCCACTGCCTGAGCGCCGCCTTGCCTGCTAGCGCTGACTGCCTGCCCGGCTCCCTGAGCCCCGAGCGGGCGCGCTGTAACACTCTGACCTCCTCAATCTGCGCCCCGGCGCCCTTCTCTCCACATGCACGCCTGCACACCTACGCACTCCGGCACCCAGGCGGCCGCAGCAGGCTGGCGGCAAGCAGCCTCGGGCCTGCATCCGACCTCTATGCATGAGCTCTAGCCCAAAACTAACATAGCCGCCGCTATCAAGGAACCACCGCCGCCGCAGGAAGGTTCTTGCACAGGGCCGGCCTTGTGCGCGCAGTGTCGATCCCGGCCTCCAGTTTCTTCTTTGAGCCGCCATGCCATCATCAAAGGTCAGCTTCTGACATCGATGCGCACACAACAGACGGAAGGCCACTGTGCGTTTCTGACCTGCCCGCCGCGCGCTCCTCAATGAAGGCCGTGAAGGCTCTGGGCACGGCAGCCTTACCTCAACTGCCGCTTCTACCTGTTTCAGGCGACCCGATGCGCTGGTGCCACGTCTACACGCAATGGCTGGTCAAGTTTGGGACTTCAATGGCTGATGGCGGCCACTGATTGCTGTGCAGCAAGGCCCCATGGGAGTCCACGCCAGGACAAGCTGGCCTCTGAGCAGGCCCCCGTTCCGCGGTCAACAGCTTGTAGGTGACAGCCAGCAGCCAGCACGGCTGGACTCCGCGGGCTGCAAGGGCCTGAGCCCGGTTATCACCCACCTGGCCTACACCGACTACAAGGCGGTCTTCCCCTTGGCCATTTCCCACGCGCTCAAGCATGGGTGGCCCAGATGTGGCTGGACCTACTCATTGACGTGCGCCACCCCTCTCGTGCCATTGTTCCGAGGGGGCAGGCAGGCCGGCCGCTGCCGCAGAGAGCCCCCAATGACTGCCTGCATTGGTCTCTTGCAGGGCCCCAAGGCTGGGATGCCTGGGGCAGGGCAGGTCCTGGACAGCGAGGGGAGTGGCATTGCATCTCTCAGCGCACAACGTGCATTGCTCTCACGACGGTGGAGCATGGGCGCTTGCCAAAGGACGTCACGCGCCGCAAGGGGCTGCTGACGATGGAGGACAAACTTCATTCCTATGGGAGCGTGGGGCTCTTCGTCTTCCGGGACGGCGTCCTGCCAACCCAGGTGCGCAGCCGCTGCGCGTGCCATCTTGCTAGCTGGAGGCTTTGCGGGGCAGCAGCTCGTCATGAGCCTCCACTCGTTGCAGATGGAGGAGGCATTGTGGCTCATCCGAGCCATCATGCTGCACTATCTGCGGGCCTCGCCGGAGCCGAACGCAGTGCACCCATACACCCTCGAGGCGGGCCTGGCTGCGGCGCGAGAACGTGCGCCGGCTGGCAGTCCTGCTCAATAGGGCATGGAGGTTGGCCTCCCTGCTGGGTCTCCTGGCTGTCAGCTGGACTTGCAAGCCCACTGCTGAGCAGTCGCCGGTCGGTGCAGGCCGGGCACTTCCCAACGAGTGTCCTCACCCCCAACCTGCACAGCGTCTTCTGCCGCGCGTTCGACCAGGAGAGCGAGCTAGGGCCGCTCAACGTGAATGAGCGAGCTATGGCTAGAGCGCGGCATCAAGCAGGTCAACGGCGTCGGGGGTGGCAAAGTGGCCTGCGAGGGGGCGCGGCACGTCGCCGGCGACGCAGCAGAGCTGGACTCGTGGCTGCGGGAGGTGCAGACGATTTAGGAGCTGGGGCCCCCAGAGATGTGTGGTGAAAGCGACGAGCCTGGGTGCGGTGCCTCCTTATGCCACGACACACTGCCACAGCCCCTGCATCTGCACAGCAGCCTGCCAATCGGGTGCCTCTGGCGGCTGCCAGGCTTGCGCAGCTCCAGTGGAGGGCTGGACGGCCCGGAGAGTGAAGCTGGGCTGGCTGTTTAGGGCGGACGTGCCATGGTGGTGGTGATTCTTCTGTGGACTGCTTGCTCTGCCACCTGGGGCAGGTGGGCTGCTGTCTGCTGCAACTCGCCCCGCACTGCCGAGTCTGTCGGTGCCCCCTGAATGATTCTTGATACTGCCGATGTGGTTTCATTGGTGATGTCGTTCCTGATGCGCCTCTTCCGTGTCCCGGCACATGTGCCTGCCTAGAGTTGCTGCTGCTGCGGCTGCCCTTCTCCCCTTCAGGAGCACAAGGTCCAGAGGATGGCATGGTACAGATATCCCGCACCTGTCACAGATCACTTCCAGAGTTGCTCTCAGAGAGGCATGCAGATTGCTGACATTTGGCTCGAGCTCGTCAACTGTCTGTGATCTGTGATGCTTGGTCTGCTGGGCAGGGCTGGTGTGAGCAGATCTGCCCAACAGATTCAGTCTGCAACAGCACGGCATGGAGGAGCTAGGCGAGGATCATGGCCTGGCGTCCGACCGCGAGACGCTGACCGGGCAGCTGGCCGCCCTCGAGCCCCGACTGGCATGCACCTTGCTTTTTGCGCTAATGGCGCCACCTCTCGCGTCCAGGAGGATCACTGCTGCTTCAACTTCCGGGAGACAGGTTGATGTGGCAGTCTGGACGCCTTTGCTTTCAGAGGAGCGCGATATGAGCTCATGTGCATGCGTGAAGATGCCCAGGGGGTGCGTGGTGAAGACGGCGCCCTCCTGCTGCTCGCAGGCGGTAGTGCTCAATGCCATCGCGTCATCTGTCGCGGAGATCTCGGTGCGCCCGTCTCTCTGCTCTCCGCTTCACGAACATGCTGTTTACAAGATGGCCCGCCTTCCTTGGGATGAAGAGTGGACTTACCGACAGCGCTTTTAAAAGTGCCCACTGAAATCATCGCATTGCTATTTCACATGCAGTGGCGGCCTCACTTTCACGGTTCCTCACCCCCCTCGTGCACCTGCAGGAAATCTTGCGCACCAGCGATACAGCCGAGGCCGGCACCGCGAATGCACACGGCGACCGGCAGCTGCAGGCCGATGTGGCGGCTGACCAGGCGGTGTTTGCCAAGCTGCGCGATTGTGGCGCTGTTGAGACCGCCAGCAGCGAGGAGACGTCCGACTTGGTCCAGCTCGGCGGCCAGGGCTTCTCAGTGAGCACCCCCTGCACTTTCAGTGGCATGAATCTCTCAGAGAGCAAGAGCTGCCCTGGCATCTGGCGCAGCCTGCCACTGCCACCACGAGGACCGCACTAAGCCAGCACCTTGCAGGCAGTCCTTCCCCTGATTCACAGCACGCCAGCAAGCTCCCTGATGAGTCAACGGCCAATGAAATGCAGGTTGCCTTTGATCCGGTGGACGGCAGCAGCATCCTGCCGGCCAACTTTGCCGTTGGCAGTATCTTCGGAGTGTGGCCCGGCAGCAGTCTGTTGGGAGTCAGCGGCCGGCAGCAGGTGGCCGCCGCCTATGCAGTCTACGGCCCTCGGACCGTTCTGGTGCTCTCGCGGCCGCGCCTGGGTGCTCCCCTCCTCCCCTGATTCTCCCATCACACGCCTGTGGACGGCTGCTGGCAGCAGCGGGAGTGGCTGTACTGCATGCAAGGCCGCTCAATCTACTTCCTGCTGCTGCCCTCTCCAAAGCGTCCAAATTACCAAGTCCTGCTGGCACGAGGCGTGCTCTGTTTGAGCCCAGGCTCAGAGGCTGCTGTACAGCGTTGCCTAGGCCCAAACACTGAAGAGTGAGAGCTGAAGCCCCCCCGCCGCCCTGCAGAGGCGTCCGGGCCCCAGGTGGTGCAGGAGTTTGTGCTCACGAGCCCGGCGGCGGCGAGCGGCCAGGCAGCCGCCTGGCAGCTGCGGCGGGCCGAGCTGCGAGTCGGGGAGGCGCGAGTCTTCGCGCCGGCCAACCTGCGGGCGGCCGCGGACAACGCTGCCTACGGCTCGCTCGTGCAGGCCTGGCTGGCGCAGCGCTTCACTCTGAGGTACACCGGAGGCATGGTGCCGGACGTTCATCACATCCTGGCCAAGGCACGACTCCGGGCATGCCTTTTTGATCCACACGGCCCCAAGTCGGTCGGTTGGCATCTTGCTGGGGGTGCCCCGATAGGACCTGGCTGCCTCCGCCTTGGCCTGCGGCACACATTTGTATCTGATCTTGAACATGTGCTGCACTGCCGCCGCTCTGAAGGGCTCCGCCGGCTGGCAAGACCTGCTCGGCCTGCTGTCGAGTCTGCATGCCCCAGCAGCTGCCGGGCTCTGCTCGCAGGCACCTGAACGCCAGTGCTGCCTGGCCCAGAGCATCACTGCAGCCGCATGCTGAGCCACGCCGCTGTGAGCAAACGAGCGTTCTGTCTTCGCCTCCGTCCTCCAAGTTGGCTTGGCTTGAAACATCTTACATGGACCCTCAGCACAACGGTCTGCCAGTGCATCGCTAAAGTGTCTGGACGGCTACCATCTCCCCCCATCAGCCAGCCTGACTAACTTCACTGCGCCTGTCACAGGGCGGCGGCGTCTTCTGCAACCCGGCCTCCGCGGCCGCCAAGCCAAAGCTGCGGCTGCTGTACGAGGCAGCTCCGATGGCGTTTGTGGTTGAGTCGGCTGGCGGCGCCTCCCACGACGGGAAGGGCTCCATTTTGGACCGCCCCATTGAGGCTGTCGGCGACCGGACAGTCATCAGCTTGGGCTCGCGCGAGCTGGTGGCGGACACCAAGGCCGCGCTGGCCGCAGCCTGAGAGCGACGTTTGTTTGCTTAAGAGCAGATGGACAAGAGGCGCCGATTTGCGGCGGGAGAGGGAGCAGCTTGCTACAAGTGTGTTGGTGTTCAGGTGCCGGATTGAGAGGCGCCTCGAACTCGAACTGTGTGTGTGTGTGTGTGTGTGTGTGTGTGTGTGGCTTCGGTGAAGAGTGTGCGGCTGTGCGCACTCGATAAATGGTTGCTGCGAGCAGCAGCGTCAGGACGTCTGCGTGGTGGAGCCGGAATGGGTCTCATCGTTCCCAACAACGCAGCCGATGCAGCGTCGTGTGAGCAGAGAGTGGCTGTCAGCCCGATCCGTAATCATGCAAAGCAGCCTGAGAGACAGTAATTCGACGGGTGGCTGGCTGCGCTCTCCGCTCTCCAATCTGCAGGGACCAGCTTCAGGCCGGCCAAGCACGTTTTGCACAGCATAGAAGGCTCGGCAACTGAATCACCTGGCTGACCAGCGAGCAGCTGCAAAGCTCAAGAAGACGCCTGCTTTGCCAGCGACTGCCAGGCGGTGAGGCATGCTCCGCCAGTGCTGCAGTGAGAGAGGGCCGCAAGATGCTTTCCGGCTACTCTTAAGAGAAGCCTCTGGCCAGGAGCGCGTGCCCGGGCAACAAATAAACTTCTGTGATTCTCACCACAGGCAGATTTGCCCTGGACCGGCAGCACAAGCACAGCAGCACAGAGACAGAAGAGTGAGTTGTCACTCCACACGCAGCCGCTTTCCTGCGCTGCCTGGGTCCCGCTTCCGCCGCAGCACCAGGCTCCTGACCGCTCCGATCTCCTCCGTCGCCTCTGGGTGCTCCGGCTGCAGCAGCCCCACACACTCACAGATTAGTCACAGTCAGTAACAGCTGTGCTCGCCTCAACCAGCCAGAGTAATATAGGCAGCTTGCCTGCAGGGAGAGGACCTTTTCCAGCTGCAGCAGCGCCGCCTCCGGCTGCAGGCAGGGCAGCAACTCGCCGTCAGAGCCAGCCAGGCCTTTTCCAGCTGCGCGAGGCAGGCGGGGCGCAGCGCACACCTCTCCAAAGGACAGCTGGGCCCGCGCCAGTGTCAGGAAGCCCTCCGGCCAGGCGGGGTCCAGCTCAGTCGCCTGCGTTGCGCTCTTCACAGCCTCCCAGGCCCGCTCGAGCTGCAGGAAGGCCTGCGACTTGAGCTCGTGGAGGGCCGCCCGCTGCGGCGCGTACAGCAGCGCCCGGTCCCACAGGCGCAGCGCCGCTGGGAACTGCCCGGCTTCAGCCCGCTCGTTGCCCTCAGCCTGCACGCACTCGACCAGGCACGGTATGCACTTACCGCTTGCATGGAGGAGAAGGAGGCGGAATGTTACACCACCACGCAAACCAACTTGACTTCAGCCCCAGCAGCAGCTGGCAGCTCAGTGCAAGGGAGTGGGTGCCAGGTAAGCGTTGTACCTGCAGCCGGTCCGCCTCACCGTCGCGCTGCTCGATGGGCAGATCGCCCAGTACAGACTCCTGTTCGCTGTTGGGCTCGGCAAACTCGGCAAGCGGCTGTGCCGCCCGGCCCAGTGGTCGCTTTTTGCCTTTAGGCCTGGCGATGCCGAAGGAGACGCCTCCCGACATGGTCCTGCAATGCCCACATGCCCAAAGGGCAGCAAGTGGAACGATTTGAGTAGTTTCTGCGTCTTTTTCTAGCCGTTCGAGGCCGATGCAGATGCCGGATTTTGTTGGAGTGGAAGCAAGCAAACAAGGCGCGGATCGAACGGCTGGACTCTGGGACGAAAGCTGTTTTGACAGCAAGCCTCTTTGCTGCCCCTTGTGATGCTGACGTCGCTTACCACCCTGAGAGCGCCCTACCGGTAATGCACTCTCGTTCCCGAAGCCTGG
>BHFV01000192.1:0-33848 GCA_003568905.1 Trebouxiophyceae sp. KSI-1
CCCCCCCCCCCCTCCCCCGCCCGCTGCTTGTCAAAGGCAACGCAGACTGCCGCCTGACAGACAGCTGCTGGCGCTGCCACCGGAGTGTGAACTTGCTGCGATGCTGCGTGCGGGCATTCAGTTGATCGTCCATTCATTCATTCGTTCGTTCATTCATTCATTCATTCATTCATTCATTCATTCATTCGTCCATTTATTCCTTCCTTCCTTCCTTCCTTCCTTCATGCATTCATTCATTCACGGCTGCGGGGCTGCATGAGAGTGCCGCCGCTGCCCTGCTTGGGGCTAACAAGCGCCCGCCCCAGAAGCCGCCCCTGCAGCAGCAGAGAAGCGGCAGCTGCCGCCCGCAGGGCCGCCCGTTTCATCGGCAAGGCCGGCAGCATGCTGCGCGAGGCCGGCAGCAGCATGCAGCAGGCGACTTCCGCCGTAGCGGCTCAGGCGCAAGCGACCGCCGCCAAGGCCGAACGCTCGCTGGCAGAGCAGGGCGGCCTGCGCGGGCTGCTGGGGCGGCCCAAGCGGCCGGGCAGCGCCGCCGCGCCCTCGCCGCCGCAGCAGAGCGGGTGCAGCTCCCTTCCGGCCCCCCGCGCCACCTGCCTGCAGGCTGCTTCGGCAGCGGCCGGCTGGCTCGGCAAGGTGGGGCTGAGGGGCGCGTGTGCGTCTGTGTGCAGTGAGGCGCGGTCCCCAGAGTCGGCTGCGGAGAGGGCCGGCAGCCTGCGGGCCGCCAGCAGCCCGCCAGCGGTGCGGCTCCCCCAGGCGCTCCAAAACCCTCGCCGTTCTCCGACAGAGCAACCACTGCAGCGGGAAGGGAGGCTTGGGTTTGCCGCCCATATGGCTGCAGCACGCCACGAGGCCCGACGCAGCGTCCGTTCGCAGGCCGAGCCGCTCGCCAGCACCGCCTCCAGCCCGGTCCCCGGCCGGCCGCAGAGCGCCGCCCGGCAGCAGAGCGGCAATCCGTTTGCGTCCCCCGCCGAAGCACCGCCGCCGCCGCAGCAGCAGCCGCAGCAGCAGCAGCGGCGGCGGAGAGGAGACGACGATTTCATGCAGCACGTGCTCGACCTGTGAGGCCGGCCTGCTGCTCCTGTGTGCTTCTCGGCCGCCGGGTCTGCCTGCGGCTGCCTGCTTCTGATCGACTGCTGCGGTCTCTATTCTTTCTGCACGCTCGCTCGCTCGTGATTAGCGCACGTCGCAGGGCAGCTGAATCTTGTTTCATGAGGCTGCAAAAGGTCCCGCGGGCGGCACGCGTGAGAGACACAGCGGCCTCTCTGTGTTGACACCGCCGGCGGCGCTTTTGCTGTCCGCGATACCTCAGGCTCCTCCGCCGAAAACGGCCGCACACTCCTTTATTCTCAGCTGCGTACCCACAACTAGACTTCCAGTAACAGCAACGGTGAGCCGCAAGACGGCTGCTATGCTACAGTGGTACATGCCGGCCGGCGGGCGGGCGGCCGCTGCTACAGCGGCTCCCCCGTCTCCTCGAGATCCAGCTCCCACGCGTCCAGCGCCGCGCTCCAGCCGCGCAGCGTGTTGATGGCGGCGCGCGGCGGCCCCGCCAGCAGCTCCGCCAGCCAGGCCGCGTGGCAGCACTCGACCAGCTCGGGCGAGACGAGCAGGTCAGCCAGCGGCGGCTGCCAGGGGCCCTGCTGTGGACGGGGCGCGTTTCAGCGGCAGGCTTCGATAGTTTGGTGGGGTGCTGCACAGCTCGAGGAGGGCTCTAAGAATCCGCCACGCAAGCCAGCTTGACAGGAGGTGAGGCCGTGGTGGCTGGAAGGGAGGCAGGGGGTGACCTTGGGGGCGTCGCCTGCCAGCTCGCTGCCCAGCTGCAGCAGCGAAAAGGCCAGCAGGCCCGGCTGCAGCCGCGCCTGCAGCTCGCGCGAGCTCAGCAGCGAGCCCAGCACCAGCGCCCGCCAGTGCCTGTCAGGGGACAGCAGAACGTGCGAGTGAGTCTGCCGAGCCCGTTATTGGGCTGCAAGGGCGTCCGCGGGCATTTGTTTGGAGGCTCGCCTCAGCGTGTTGCTGGCGAGTGCCAACAGCAGGCCGCCTGAGATCTGGTTGGGTTTGGCATCGAGGGCCGCCTCCCACTCCGCGTCCGTCGCAGTGGACATGCACCAGAAGCTCCAGTAGTCGGCCGCGCTCCAGGCGTTCAGGATTCGCGTGCGGTCCCACAGCCGCAGCCGCGGGTCTGCTTCCCGGTGCAGCTGCCGCTGGACGAGGAAACGCAGCAGGTAGCAGAGGGTGCATGTCGAGAGGGAGGAGGCGGCCAGGCCCACGAAGGTGGCGTCAGGACAGACGGCCGCCTCCAGCAGCCAGGGCGCCGCAGCGTGTGCTTTGCAACCGATCGCCCGCCTGCCACCCGCCAGTCGAGAGCAGGCTGAGCTGGCGGAGTTGGCGGAGTACACATGTAAGAACAGGCCTAACTTCTAGGCATGAGCAGGCTTGCCTGCTTGCTCGGAAACCCGTACTCACGAGAGACAGCGACTGTAGAGGTGCTGCTCCCTGCTGCTGACGCGAGCGGGGAAGGCCGGAGAAGATCGGAACTTGCAGCGGCTGCAAGCACTGCGGCTGCAAGCACTGGTCTGACATCATTTTTTGTATGTGGCCAGGAGCGGCGAGTGGGGAGCGGCGAGGAGGAGGTTGAGCAACCAATCCTTGTTGTGTCCAGCCTGTAATAGGCAGGATCTATCTGCAGCTCGACGAGCGAGCGGCTTCATTGACGTTTTTGCTGGCAGCGCGATGGCGATTCACAGCGCGCAAATGGGACGCGCGGCATCGCTCGACTTCGGGCGGCGCTCCTGCGATTTGCCCGGCCTGGGCGCAGCAGCTGCGCGCAGCAGGCGTTCGGTGGACGTGCTCCGCGCAGCGTCGCGCGGCGACAGCGGCGTGCTAGCAGCGTCGGTGTGCCCACCGCCGCGGCGCGAGGACGTGGTGCTCGAGGTCGGTCGCAGTGTGGACCTGAACGAGCAGCGCCGGCGCCTGGAGGAGAACTGGAGGACGGAAGACGCATCATGCTCCGACAGTGGCGAGGTGTGCTGCCTTTGCAGCCCCGCTCCCGCCCCAGCGCGCGCGATCGCCAACTCCACCCTCGCCCTCGGTCGGCCGGCCTGGGCGCGCCAGCCGAGCCGCGGCGGGCCAGCAGATGTCCGATTCCCATCGCACCGGTGCTTACGGGTGGCTGCGGTGCCGGTCACGGGGCGATCGGGCGCCGAGGTTAAAATCGAAGCAGACCCGCAGCACCTTTAGCCATCGGACGGCGAGGCGGCCAGTGTCCGGCCTGCGCGCACGCTTTCCGGATGCTGCGGGGATGCGCCGGCCGCAGGCGTCTACAAGGCTCGCTGCTCCTCGGCTGAGCGACTCGCTTGCATCGCAGGACTCGCAGAGCGGCGAGGCCAGCAGCAGCGGCCGGTCGCGCACGCGCGCGCACCTGCAGCGGCGGTGGCGAGAGCAGAGCAGGTGTGCCAGCTGCGGCGAGAGCCTTGCAACGAGCAGGCGCGCCTCCCTCTCGCAGACCTGCTCTCATCACCCACCCGCAGCACGCCAGGCCCTCAACCACAGCCCTGGTGACCGCAGCAGGCCAGGCAGGCGGAGGACGCGCAGCGCGGGCACCAGCCTGCGGCGCAGCAGGACCCCCACCGGCAGACGCGTGCGTTCGGTCGGGCGCGTGCGAGCTGTGGTGCCGCGAGGCAGCGCCGAGCCGCGGTGCCAGGAGGAGGCGGACGCGCAGCTGCTGGCGCGGCTGACGCACGGCCTCAGCCACCGCCGGCGCACCGCAGAGTGCGCCTCCACTTCTCAGCACCCACCCCCGCATCCCCTCTTGATGGAAGAAAATGAAGCACTAAACACGAGGCGCGCCTGCCTGGCAGGTCCGAAAGCGGCGCGCTGGGCGGCATGTTCTCCAACTGGGGCCGCACGAGCGTGCTGAGCCGCGAGGCCGAGGCGAGGCTGGGCGGCATCGTCCAGCTGGGGCAGCAGACGCAGGCAGCGCTGGATGCTGCCGCCGCAGAGCAGCGGCAGGGCGGCGGTGGCCTGAGCGCGGCGGACATGGAGGCGGCGGTCGGCTGCCCATACGATCGCATCCAGGCACGACCTCTTGCCGGAGCCTTTTGTCGTAAAAAGTGCGAATTTCTTTGCAATTTCGAGCGCCTGGATGTGACACATGTGCTCTCACCCAAGTCGGCATGAAGCAGCAGCAGCAGCAGCAGCAGCAGGCGGCGCAATCCAGTGCCATGCATCCACTTCCTTTCGAACCTTGCATCTGCGGCCGTCTCGAGGGAGGAGCGGCGGCCGACCGGTGCTGCGGCTGGCGCCCGCAGATGCGGCTCGGCAACCGGCGCGCGGCGCACCACCTGCTGGTGCAGTACAACATGCGCCTGCTGGCCAGCGTCGCGCGCGCCTACGAGGGCCGCGGGCTCGAGAGCGAGGACCTGATCGCCGAGGGGCTGGCCGGGCTGGACCGCGCGGTCTCGCGCTTCGACCCGAGCAAGGGCTACAAGTTCAGCACGTACGCGTACATGTGGATCCGCCAGGCGATCGGGCGGGCCATCATGGAGCACTGCCGCGTCGTGCGCCTGCCCGGCCACGTCTTTGAGGTGCGCCCGCCCCCTCCCCTCGGCAGTGTCGGGAACGGCTGCGGGGGATCGGCGGGCCGGCGCTGAGCGGTGCCGCTGCCGCGCTGCCGCAGCTGGTCAGCCGCATCCAGAAGACGCGCGAGGTGCTGGCGGCGCACTCGCCGAGCGGCGCCGCGAGCGACGAGGCGGTGGCGGCCGCGCTGGGCCTGGACGCCGACAAGGTGGCGGCGATCGCGGCGGCCGGGCGGCAGACGCTGTCGACGGAGGAGACGGTGTCGCCCGGCGCGGGGCTGCGCGCGGACACGGAGGACCCGCAGTCGACGATCGGAGACACGCTCGCGGACGAGCAGCCGTCCGCGCTGGAGGAGATCGTGGAGGCGCGCCTCCAGTCCCGCGCTTCCGCACCAGCGCCGGCCGCGCTATGCGCTGTGAAGCGGCTGTGCTGACCGCGCTAGCCTTATTTTGCCGTGCAGGAGGAGTCGAGCGTGCTGATGCGCGAGGACGTCGACAAGGTGCTGAGCGGGCTGTCGCTGCGCGAGCGCAACGTGCTGCGCTACCGCTACGGCCTGCACACGGACGCGCTCAACCTGGGCGAGCTGGCGGCCGCGTACGGCCTGACGCGCGAGCGCGTGCGCCAGATCAGCGAGGTCGCGCTGGCCAAGCTGCAGCTGCGCCAGGCGGCGGACGACGCCGCCGCGGCGGCGGGCGAGCGCGGCGGCCGCGCGCGCCACGTGCCCAGGCTGCGACCCGAGCTCTACGGATTCGCCAGCAGCGGGCTGCAGCCTGCCGGCATGCCCTGGCAAGCTCCCTAATTGTCTGCGCCCCCCGTTGCACTGTACCCCCGCGTCCTCAGGGTCGCTGTAGAACAGCAGTTTTCTAGCGCTGCTCCGCGTTGAATCGATTGGTCGTCCTGCGGCGCCCCCGTGGGCCGCTGCGGCTGCCGTTTTGGGTGGCGCATTTTGCCCAGGGCCTCTCCTCTGTGCTCTGCTCTGCTTGTGCCCCAGCGCTTCGCATGCGTGCTAGACACGAAAACACTCGCACTGGACGGGCTGTGCGCTGCTGATTGCGCCCATGGGCTGTAAGCAACACTGGCGGTCTCCTGACATGGCTCTTGCGTTCAGCTACGCACTTCGCACCAGCTGCTGCTCATGCAGCAGCAGGCTTTGAAAAACGCAGTATGCTCAGCTGCTCCTCGTCGGCCTGCCGCGTCAGCACGATGGCGGCTGCGGCAACAGCACAGCTCCGCAGTGTCAGCTCTGCATGCCTCTCCCAATGGCCAGGGGCAGGAAACAGGGAGCGGGCACACACACACACCTTGCAGACCGCGGTCCTCCATTTCTCGGCAGATGCCTGCGTTGACAGAGCCACACCCTTCACTCCACGCGCTGTTTGTCGCGGCTGTGGATGAGGCATCAGCAGTGACGGCCAAAAAGCGCACCAGCGGGCTCGTTTTCGTGGACGGTGACCAGGAAGCACTCGCCGCCGGCGGCCAGCAGCCGCGGCACCTACGGCGCACGAGTCTGGCTCCGGTCGCAAACACCGCCGGCAATCCCAAGACCAAGGCGTGCGGCCAGAGGAGGGGTTACATGTGGCAGGAAGCGGTCCGTCACCGCCCGGCCCTTCCAGCCGCCGGCCCAGGCCTGGGCGATGCCGCAGCGAGCGACCTCCTCGTCTGGCGTCGGCACGTAAGGCGGATTGAACACCTGCCCCCCGCGTATGTGCCTGTCAGCCTGCGGCAGGGGGGCAGATCGCGGCAGAAAAAGGGTCATTTAGCCGCACCAGCAGGTCCACTCTGCCCTCAAGCCTCACAAGCAGAGGCTCTAGCAGATCGCAGGTCAGCAGGTCGACGTTGGGCACCTGCGCAGTCAGTAGGTGAATCTGCGTGCTGCCTGCCCCGTACTAGCGCAGCACAGCTCAGGAAGTGCTCGTGCCTGGTGTGCCGCCAGTGTCGCCTGGGTGCAGGCGCAGGCGGCCGGGTTGATGTCCACGGCCAAGCAGTGGCTCCGCGAGCCCTGCTGTCGAAGCAGCAGGGCCAGCGAGCAGATCACATAGCCGCTGCCGCTGCCTACCTCGACGCACCTGCATCGCACGAGCTCGCGTCATTCCATGGTAAGCGTCTCGGTACTATACGGGCGTGCAGCAGAGGAGGCTCACAGGTTGGGAGCGCTGCTGCGGGCGCTGACGGCAGCGGCGAGTGCGTCTGCAAGAGCAAAGCTGTCCTGCAGCGTGCCACACGGTGGCTCAGATCGTGTGCAGGCCATGCAGACCCACATGGCTAGTATTGTCGAACGGTGCTTTGGCAAGCTGGCATCGCAAAGTTGCATGCAAGGCATGGCCAGTCGGCATGCGCCGCACGTCTGATGGCTCGTAGACCTCCCGATTGCTGGCAACGAGTGGTATGCGTGCCAGGGCGGGCCTCTCCCTCGCAGGATCGATGGGCATGGTCTGCAGGCCGATTGCGAACAAGTTCGGCCTCTAACTGGCGTTCCACCCTGGCTGAAAGCGCTGCTTGGATGTGGGCACACTGCTGAACCGTGCCCCCCTGACAAGAGGCAAGGAACACCTGTGCGTGAGGAGCCAGCACGCTGGCAGGCTGAGATCGCCTCTTTCATCGCCTCTTTCTGTTCTGAGAAACATCACTGCCCAGCGAGTAGAGGACGAGCCGACCAAATCCAGCAACCACAGAGCACTTAAGGGACATGCAGGCGCGACGCGGCCTGCTGCAAGGGCTGCACAGATGCTGTGCGGTGGCAGGCGGCGAGCAGTCATCCGCTGCCAGACGGCTGCCGAACTCGGGCGCGGGCGTGCAGAGACGGTGTTTCGCGGACGACGGCACAGCAGCAGGCACGAGCCCTTTGGCCCATGCAAGCCATAACTGTGGCTTGTCACTGGGCCAGTGAGACCCGGCCGCACTCCATCCAGGCGAGGAGGAGAGCAACTCTGACCGCGCTGCCAGCGGGCAGGAGGCCGGGCCCAGCGGACAGGAAGAGCCGGCTCCCCGCCGCCGGAGGCGCATGAACCGGAAGGAGAAGGGCAGCTGGCTCGGCAACACGGGCTTCACGGACGAGGTGGGCCGGCGCATCCTCCCTGCCTTTCACAGCCCCTGCCGGCAGCTGAGGGTCACCTGACGAGCAAAGTATGTACCTGCTCATGCCCAGGGCGTGCCCCATTACTGGTTCAGACGCAGTCCCTACGGCAAGCCTGTGACGATCCCAGGGATGCTTGTGCGCAGGTGGCGGCCACGGCGCCCGTCTGGCCGTCCAACCGGCCGCTGTACGACATCCAGTCGCAGCTGCCGTGGCTGAACGAGCCGGTCAATCCCGTCTTTGAGGCCTACAAGAGGCTGCGGCAGGAGGACCCGGAGCAGTTTGCAGCGCTGTTATACCGAGACGCGGCCGAGGATGTGCCGCCGCGGCCGGGCGCCCGCAAGATCCTCGAGTGGGAGATCAACGTGGTGCGTGGCTGCTGCTTTAGAATCCCCCTCCGTCTGCACTACAGAAATCTTGCCGTTGGGCCGCCGCTGCGGAGCAGAACAGGGAACCCACGGCCTCGCCTGCACGCACTCAAGCTGAGTCGATTGCGGGCTTTCTGTTTTCTGCCCCCCTATCTTGTGAGCCTGGGGCCGCACAATTCCAGCAGGCTGACGCTCGCTGCCGGCCGCTGACAGGTGTTTGAGAGCGGGCTCCAGAGCGGAGAGCCGCACCCGCTCAACAAGAAGGCCAAGTGCCGCGTGTATCTGCGAGACCTGCAGGCCGAATTCGGCCTGTCTGACGCGGCGCTGAAGCACATCGCCCTCATCTGCGGCCCCAGGCGCGCCCTCGCTGGGCGCCATGCTGCTAACCCCTAGCAGAGCAGCACGCCCCCGGCACGCCAATGGCCGGCAGCAGCAGCACGCGTCTCATTACAGGGCAGTCAGGCACTGTCAAGCCGCAGCAGCAGGTGCATCAGTGCCAAGCAGCCCGGCCCCCCTGCCATGCTTGACAGCTCCTCTCCACCAAACACTGCCGTTTCAGGAGGACATCAGCAGCAGCAGCAGCAGCAGCAGCAGCAGCAGGCAGTGCCATGCTTGGCAGCTTACCAGGGCTGCTGATCGGGTGGCAGGTACGATCCGAGGCGCGGGCTGCTGACGCTGACGAGCGAGAAAACGGCCGACCGAGAGGCCAACCGGCTGCACATTGTGGAGATGCTGCAGGGACTGGTGGCGGAGGCCCGGCGGGCTTTCCCGGCTGAGGCCCCGCCGAAGGCGGCGGCCGCCGGCGGCTAGAGCAGGGTGCTGTCCAGGCTGCAGCAGCGCCGAGTGTTCTTGCCTGGGGAGCGATGCTTGGCACTGCTGCTGTGTGGCTTTGCAAGAAGCCACAGGTGGCTGCTGAGCAGCTGTTGCGTTCACAATGGCCAAGCGCCCCATGCCGGCAGGGTGTGCTCTGCTCGCCGGCAAGGTACCTAGTGGCCGCTGTTGTAATGGTGAACCGGAGTGTAACGCGGCTGTCCTAGGGGAATGGGAAGCTAAATCTATCGCTGCGTCCCTAAAACACGAGTCCGGTCGCAGAGTTTGGCACGAAAGGCTGTGGTAGCGTACATGTGTGGCTATTCCTATTCCCTGCTACAGTTCAGAAGCTCAGATCCAGAGACAATGGAAAGCTGCCCGGCCCGTACAAGGAGGCAAAGCGGCGAGGCAGCAGAGCTCAGGCGTCTGCCGGCTCTGGGGCCTCTTCCAGGGGGCTGGCCACCGCCGGCAGGCCGCAGCCAAAGGCGGGGTCCTCAGCGGGCGCGCCAGCGCAGACGCGCTTCCACTCCTCGTAGCTCGCCATCAGGATGCAGTAGGCCGTGGCGGCCCGCAGCGCGCGCGGGGCGCAGCCGGCGAAGAGCGCCGCACGGCCGCCCTTCCCCGTGATTCCCTTCAGGGCGGCAGCAAGCGACAGCGGCGCGCCGCTGGGCTGTCGGTGCGTCTGCGCGTGCGTCTTGACGACGTCGAACGGATTGGTGGCGAGCGCGGCCGCGCCGGCCGCCAGACCGCCGGCCGCCATGTTGCCGAGCAGTACCTGCGGCGGGAGGCCTCAGCGCTGGCTGGCGATCCGCTTCCTGGTGCAGGCGATGCCAATGCAATCCCAATCATCAAATATAGAGTATTCATCATTTGTTGCTTCGAATGTCAACTCGAGATTGCAGCCAGCCTGCCGACCCGCCATGCGCTGGCTGTGCTGCCAGCTGCTGCCGCGCAACAGACTGCTAGGTTTGAGAGACGAGGTCCAGGCGAGGCAGCCATGCGGGGGAGGGCGGGCGCACCCGCGAGTGCTGGGCATCGCCGCCGGCCGCGGCCGCCAGCCGGCGCTTGAGCGGCTCGTGCAGCGACCAGAAGAGGGCGGCAAAGGGGACGTCCTTCAGCAGCGTGGCCCCCACGCCGGTCCACAGCGTGCGGACGCGCGCCAGCAGGCCGGGCTGCAAGCGGCAGCGACGGCAGGCTTCAGACAGTGCTGCTGCGGCTGGGCAACCAACACCACACACCCCCGCCACACTGCAGCCGCCCTGGTATGCTGAGGGTTTGCTCAGGGACAGCATGCCTGGGCACAGCCAGAACAGCGGCCTGCGCGGCGCCTGCCTGCTGTGATGGCAGTTGCTGACATCCCGAATCCGCCCAAATTCATTCGGCAACCTTGTGCACGCCCCTCAACCCCCCGCGCGGAAGCGTGCCTGCTGGCTGAGGCCCAGTGAGCGCCAGACGCCCGAGACGGTCGCATCTCCAGTCAGGCCACCCGACTGCAGCCGCGTTTTGATGAGCTCAAAGGGGCTCGTCGCCAGCACCGCGCCCGTCCGCGCAGCGGCGCCGGCCAGCAGCGGGCTCAGGTGGCCCGCGCCCGCCTGGCTGAAGCTGCTCGACAGCGCATCGTAGGCCGGCAGGTACAGGCACACCTGCAGAGGAAAGGCCAGAGCTTGAGATCAGATCGCTTGGGTGATGGGTGACTGCCATTGAGTCTCCGTTGAGGCGGCATGCCCTGGCAGGCGCATGTCGTTTCAGGGCGGAGTGGGAGGCGGCCGTGGGGCATCATACCAGCGGCAGGCTTACTAGAAGGTTGAGGTCTGTTCCGCGGTACAGTGAGGGAAAGCCCTCTTGGCGGGCGATCTGCAGCAGGCCATCCAGCGTGCCCCTGTGGCCGGCACCGGTCATTCTGCTGAGAAGCCGGCCATGCAGGCCTTCTAGGCTGCCCCTCTCAAACACGCTGGTGTGAACATTGAAACTGCCTTCTTGGTTACATCCTTAAAATCAACAGCAGCCAACAGCAGGAGCGCGCCTGAAATGGACCGGGGGCCGTTGGATAAGCAGCGGCGGCTCCTGCAGGTTGCGCAGCTGCCAGTCGTGCAGCCCGTCTGCCAGTGCCCACCGCCGCCTGCATTTAGCGAGAGATTTGCACTGAGTTTGTCGCCTTGAAACTCCTCAGGGAGGCAGAGCAGGAAAGTGCAGCGCACGTCTCCAGGCCGACGGCCGAAAAGGCGTTTGCTGCAGGAGAGTGTGCCTTGCTGGTAGCCTGCGCCTGCATGCGCGTCTGCGGCGGCACAGGCCTCCACCTCAGACTCCGCCGCCGCTGGTGTATTCCTGAACAGTAACGGAGGGGATGTGAGCGACGAGGGCAGCTCCACGCACCTTGACTACATCGAGAGGGTTGACTAGGATGCTCGATCTGCAGCGTGCCATCGCCCACTCTCAGAACTGGAGCATGTCCGGGTTGCGCTCACGCTTAGCAGAGCCCATCTCGTGGGGCAAGCAGAGTGCAGTGCGCTGGCCATCAGGCCATCCCGCAACCGTCTGGAGACAAACAGCGCATCGGCAGTACCCTGCTTCCGCTCCTCGCCCTGTTTGCTGCTCGGCTGCGTGGCGCGCGCGGGGGCATGCGGCACCGACCGCACCCGCGCCTGCTGGCGCGAAGGAAAGGAGAGCGCACATCAAGGCAGCTCCTCCTGCAGCCGTGATGCGCTCATGCAGTCGGAGTTCGCGGGACGGCTCCGCCCGCTCAGGAGAGCTCATCCTCCGCTCCCCGGCCGCGACATGTGCGAGTTCTCGGCAGTGAGAAGGCTATGCTCCGCGCTGTCGATCGAATACAAGTGGCAGATCTAGAGAGCAGAGAGGCAAATGGCCTATGCCCTCCATGCAGCACTGTAGTGTGCATTGATCAGGTTTCCTGGCACCTGTCTGCAATCAAGTGAATGTGCAGATGGAGCATGCCAAGGCTTGCCCGCCAGCAGGCATCGTGCAAGCTCGGGCTCTGCAAGCTCGGCATCTGGTTATCGGTGGGCTCATCAGCTTCCTGACCAACCGGCGGCTGGAGCCAGCTCTTGGCAGGGGGGTGCCATAAAGCCCTGCCGCATGGCAGGGCTGCTGCAGGCGCAACTGCCTCTGCCTGTTGGTGCGGTTGCTCCTGTCGCCTAGTGCGCAGCGCAAGCAGGTGCCGGGCGCCCACCCCAGAACTGGTGGACGGCGGCAAAAAAAGTTGAATTACAAAGGTGCTCAGCAGTTGGCACCAGCCTGGCAGCGTTTCAATCATCAGCCCAAACGCATCCAACCCACCCTTCCTACTAAACACCTCTGGACTAGCGTTGCGGCGGCAGCTGACATGGAAGGGCCAGTGCAAGTTGACGCCACATCCGGCATCTCTAGTAGAGGCCAGGCTGCATATCAAGGGCGCAGTGCCAAGGGCGAGGGGCCTGTACGGCTGCCACCTCTGCCTGCCGCACACGTAATGCCAGGCATGGTTACTGCCACCCGGAGTCCGGGTGCTACTAGGAGGAGCCCGACAGCTAATCCTCTCAATAGCCACAGCTGTCTTGGTTGTCCTAGAAGCACCCAAACCCCAGGACCAGTATCCATGCCCTGGCATTATGTGAGCGGCAGGCAGAGGCGGCAGCCACAGGCCCCTTGACTGGGTGTCTTTGCGCAGTTCCTCCTGGGCAGCGGGAGCAGGCCCCAGCTGCTCCCAGACCTCGCAGTTGCTGTTGCAATCACGGCACGCGTTGTCCACCGCGGCTGCCAGCCCCGCGCCCGTCTGGCTGCCGCCTAAACCTGGACCTGACGCTCGTCAACCTACTTGTCAGTTGGCATAGCACAGCCTCCGTGTTGCAGTGCCAAAAAAGTGCCTGCGCAATGCGTAAAAGCGCCTCTTGGCATCCTGCTCCTCGCCCTTCACCAAACCGACTTTCTGCTAGTCCTTGCGGGCTGGGGGCTGCGGGCGCAGAGGGTCGCCTCCACGCTCGAGCCTGTCCTGTGTGAGCTGCAGGTAGCACGCGAGCAGCAGCAGCTGTGACAGGCAGCGCAGGAAGGCACACCAGAGGTGCAGTGCTCAGCCGGTCGAGCGTTACCTTGCAGCTGAGCTGCACCTGCGGTGCTTTCTCCCAGGCGGAGAGGCGCAGGTTCAGGGTTCACTGCCGACGCACGCGCTCCAGGCAAAGGACCTCACCTTTGAGTCAGCCAAACCCCGAACCTGTGCCTCGGTAGGTTCAGGGTCATCTGACACAAAGTCAGATGCTTTGCCTGGGGCGCGAGCGTCGGCGGCGGACACCGCAGCTAGGGGCCAAGCCCGCCACGTGCCGCTGCCACACAGCTCCGGCATTGTCTGCAAGGAGCAGCGGCCACACGGTCATCACGCCCTTGGTGGCCCCCGCGACTCTGTGTATGCACTAAAGGCATGCGTGGCTGCTGGCACAGCCAGGCCCAGCAGGGGTCGCAAGCGTGCACGCACACCTGCAGCATCCGCTGCTGGGCGACGAGTTGGAGGCGCCAGCCCAGCCGCCGTTGCTCTGGAGGCAGCAGCCGCCAGCAAGTGAACATTCCCAGCAGCCGGACACAGCTGCGGCGGCGCCTGAGGCGCCGCACACCCGCAGCCAGGGGGCCTCTCAGCTCTGCAAGCAACCGATTCATGGCGTGTTGGGCGCGCCCACCACGGTGCTGCAGAAGCCCCTTTAAAAATTTCAAGCCCGCCGGCCACAAGGCCGCAGCCAACTGGCCGCTCAGCCAAGAGAGCTGGCTCCAGAACCCAGAGGCACGTCGATTGCAAGCCCAGTCGGTCGGCGAGTCAGAGGAGAGCCTCAGGCTCACGAGCGACTGGAGGAGCCACTGGCAGCTGCAAATAAGGGGCCCCGCAGGAAAGAGAGCCAATGGCCCAGGAAAGCTGGCTACCGACATGAGCACGCTCCGGGGAGCCGCTGTTGAAATCTGCAAGCCCTGTGCGCGCAGATCGGCAGGAATTCCAGGAAGAAGATTTCCCCGGGTCAACAGGCAGCTATGAGGCCCATCCACGCAGTATCAAAGAAGCTACACGGCCCAGACGATAAATTCTTCATTGGTATAGAGGCTACTCGGCTGGCTACTCGGCTGGCATCCGGGTCCGGTTGCGAGCTGCCCCGGGTGCCGTGCCCACCGATCACTCACTCCTCCCACGAGGCGGCCTGGCTGCTCACCGACACGCTTCCAGCAGGCGCACCCACCCGTGGAAACGTCCTGTAAATGCGCCGGGAGAAATTCGGCGCAGGTCTAGGGCGTCGACCACATGGTCCATGTGGGCGGGCCGTCGCCACCCCCGTGAAACACATTGCCTTCGGTTCGGCCCGTTCTTGCACCTCTTGTACGGCCGCCGAGAGCCGCGAGCGAACGCGAGCCTGCTGGGCCGCCGCCTCCCGCGCCCGGCGCCGCCCCACCACAGCAAAAGATAGCATCTGCATCCGGCGCCGCGGCCGCCGCGCAGCGCCGCCCGAGCGCGGGAAGCGCGAGATGGAGAGCGAGCTGGCGCTGGACGGCGCCGCCTGGCTGAAAGGCGACTTGCTGGCCGGGTTCAGCGATCTGCTGGACGCCGACCCGGCCGCTCCCGACCTGGGGCGTGCCGCCGCGACGCTGGGCAGCGCCGACCTGATGGGCGCGCCCGGATCCGCGCCGCACGTCGACCTCAGCACCGATCAGGCACGCCCGGCCGCGCTATCGCATCCGCCCTTGCATCGGCCCCGCCGAACACGGACTCGGCCGCTGTGGGTCCCCACCTGGACTTTTGCGGGCTTCCTGTATACCAGCGAGCGCGCCGGGCGGCCGTCGTACGTGCCCTGGCCGCCGTGTGCAGCGCGATGACAAGTCGAGCGGTTTATTAGGCGGCTTGCGCCAGCTTCTGCTGCCCGAGCACCGGTCGCCCGCCCGTGGGGATGCATGCAACATTGATGGGGAGGGGGGCTTTGCGCTGCCGGGCGGCCGCGCGGATGTGGGTCGGCCGCAGCTCGTTTGCGCCGACCGGCGCCGAGCTCGCCTGACCGATTGCTACCGCTGCCATGCGCAGGGCGCACATGCCGACTGGCTAAAGGGCCTGATGGCCGGCGTCGTCGCGCCGCCGCAGCCGGCGAGCGAGCTGATGCCGCAGCGGAGCGAGCCGCAGCCGTTCCCGGGCTTCCCGGCCGCCGGTGCGCGACCCCCGCCTTGCCATTCCTGGTGCTTTCGCATGTCGGCATGCCCCGCAGCCAACAACCCGGACCCCCCGCCGGCAGCTGCGCGGCCAGCTCCGGCGGCGGCGACGCGCTCGCATTGACGGGCGCTGCTTACGTCACTGCAGGCCTGCTGTCGGCCAGCCTGGGCTCGATGCCCGTGCCGTGCGCGACCGCGCCCATGTCGTGTAGCCGGCTGGCCGAGGACCCCGGCCTGACGACGCCCAGCAGCTGGGAGTCCAACCTGAGCTCCTTTTCGCTCGAGAGCAGCCTGGTCGACCTGCCGGCGGTGCCCGAGCCGGTCGAGTTCATGCCCGGCAATCTCAAGTCGGAGAACAGCTTTGCCTGCAGCGAGCTGGACAGCCGCGAGGCTGCCGGCAAGCGCGAGTCCGCGGCCAGGCGCGAGCCCACGGCCAGGCGCGAGGCGCCCGCCGCCAAGGAGGCCAAGGGCGCCGCCGCCGGCGGGCGGGCCAACACGCCGGCCACCAAGGCCAGCCTGGCAGACCGCAACCGCGAGCGCCAGCAGCGCTTCCGGCAGCGCCAAAAGGTCCCCCCCTCCGGCCTGCCAGCTGGGCGCTTTCGGATGACTAATGATGAAGCCCTGCATCAGAGCCGCCATATTCGAAGCCAGAGCCCCCTTCTCCGTTAATGAATGCCCCTCTGGGAGGCAGAGGCTGCTGCATCTCTCGGATTCGCACAGCAAAGGCGGCAGACGCGGCAGGCGTCAGCAGCATGCCCGGCAGGACACATCTGCTGTTCAAAGCACGATCCAGCGCCCCCGTAACCGGATCTCCAGGGCTCGCCGCAGCAACAGAGCCGCCCCCCGCCGCCCCGCAGGCCAAGATCGAGTCGCTGGAGCAGCAGGTGACCAAGCTGACGGCGCAGACGCGCAGCCTCGCGGCCGAGAAGGAGGACCTGAGCGGCCGCGCGGCCAAGCTGGGCGAGCTGCTGCAGGCGCGCGACCGCCAGGTCGTCGGCCTCTCCAGCCAGCTGTCGGCGCTGCGCTGTGGCGGCGGCGGCGGCGAGCCCGGCGATGCGGTGCAGCTCGCGCTGTCCTACTGCACGCCGCCACTCGTGCTCACCAAGCCCCAGGCACGCCTGCCCTCACCCCCGGCCTGTCTGGCAGCAATCGCCTGCAGGGGAGGCTCATGAGGCTTTGTGTGGCGGCACCCACATGCGCCGCGGCGACAGCAAGCCGCCGTTTGCCGAGTACGGATACTGAGCATCACACCAAAGTCCAGCTTGCGGTGATCTGTCTTTCAAATGGCTCTTTTTTTCGTCACAAGCAGCAGGGTTCAGCATAGATACGCGGCCTGAGCTTGCGATGCAGCAGCGGGAAAACTCGTCGGCTGAGGCTGCGTGCGCGGCCGGGGGCGGGTGCAGATGCAGGCGATGAGCGGCGCCGACCTGTGCAAGCTGTGGAAGGCGTACGTGTGGCAGATGAGCGACATCCTGGCCAAGGGGGACCACGACTTTGCGGGCGCGTGGACGCGGGCCAGCGAGCGGCTGGACGCACTCACCTCCGAGCTCGTGCAGCTGATGATGCACCTGTGGGACTGCTGCCCCGAATTTGCCCGCATCAAGGCACGCCCCTGCCCCCCCTCCTCCCACCCGCACTCCCGAGAGCACATGCTGAGAGAGCAGATGCAGGCTCAGAGGTTGAGGTGATGGGGGGCTGCTTTGGAGGGCGTGGGGTGAAGGCGTTGGAGGCACCAGCGTCCAGGGGAAAGGCAGGGGCGGGCCTCAGCAGGGATTGCAGGGCCACCGGCTTCCGAGGGGGAAACGGGGCTTCTGGCGCGGCACAAGCAGCTGCCACTTGGACCGGAGCCGCACCGAGGCTGAGGCCGCGGCGGGCGCGTGCAGGCGACCGGGTGCCTGGAGGAGGGCCTGCCGGCCGTCGACTGCCACGGCCGCTGGCAGTCCATCGCCGCCTCGCTCGGCCTGTCGCCTGAGCAGACGCAGTCGCTGCTCGCGCTGCGGACCAGCATGCGCACTAGGCGCGCTTTTCTTCCCCACCCCCTCCCCGAGGCACGTGTCGAGCTGCGCGCCTGCCTCCCCTTGACACTGTCTCTCACATGCTCTGCTCCTGTCTTTTGCATAGGCGACCCTGGTTCCGCTCCGGAGCATACCACACAAGGCATGAGAACAGCCATCCCTCCTACCAGACGGCACGCCAGCAGTCCTTAACGGCCGATTTGGCTCTTGACACGCTGCGCATGTGTCCTGGATTCACAGTCCGCGGCTGAGCCCTCTCCCGCCGGCCGGTTGTCTGCAGGCTGCGCCAGATCTGGGCGGCGCGGCGCGAGGCGCACACCAGCATGCTGGCCTGCCTGGAGGAGGACCTGGCCTGCAGCCGCGACCAGGCGCTGCAGCACCTCAAGGTGCGCGCGAGCAAGGAGGCGATGGACGAGGGGCTTGCGCAGGAGGGCCTGCTGGCGCGCGACTTTGAGTTCGCGTTCTACAAAAAGGCGCGCGCCCCCCGCCCGCGCTCCGCCTCCCAGCCCAGCCCCAACAAAAAAACGACAGTGCTGTCTGTCCTGAGATTGCGGTTTGGCGCTTTCAAAAGGTCAGCCTCAGGGATTTTCGGCTCCTCGCTCGGGGGGTCGGGACTCTGCTTTCCTAGTTCCTGCTGCGTCACTTCACCTTACGCTCCGCATCGCCTCGGTGCTCCTGACAAAGCGCATCCAGCCGGCCCGCTGCCGCCCGCGACAGTTTGCGTCGTTGCTCGATGCTCCCTTCCAGATGCTTCTCGTCTTGCATGCGCCGACCGGCAGGCGAAGGGACTCCTGAGCCGCCATTTCCGCGCCGTCGCAGGTGCTGCGGCCCGACCAGCGCGCGATGTGCATGGTCCGCGCGTTCCCCTTCTTCCCGGACTCGCAGGCGCTCGCCAACTGGGTGGCCGCCAACGCGGGCGACGCCGAGGCCGCCAGCATGATGACAATGCACTCGACCAGCTCCACGACCTCCTTCCACTCCAACTCCTGAGCCGCCGCTGCCATCGGCGGCGGAATTAGGGTTTCCGAACCGCGCGCGCCGCGCATCGACGCGGCTCGTCGCGCGGGCGTCCGAGGGAAGGGAGGCGCGCGGGAGGCGCCTGCCATGTGTCAGTGTGCGGGATTTGCATGTGTTTAGGACTCAAGGGAAACGTTGCGGCCTTTCCGACGATTGTGTGTGTGTATCCTAGAATCCCCTCCCTCCGCCCCCCCCAAATCGCCAACCGCTTCTGTATCGTTCGGCCGTACCGCTCCGGGTGGGGCTGCGACTTGCTGCTCCCTGTGTTTCCTAGCTACGACTCCCCCCTGATGCTTCCGCTGGTGGCCCGCGGCTGCCTGTGCGCGCTGGCGTTGCAGCCACACAGCCGTAGCACACCCCCTCTCCCCGCTCGCTCCCCCCTTGCGGCGCGCAGCCTTCCAGGTCCCCCCCTCCTCGCTTTTTGACCGGTGCCGCCAGCCCGCCGGCGCTGCAGCAGCCTGCAGGCGGCCGGCGCCCGGGGCATGCCGGGACTGAAACACCCCCCCCCCCCCCCCATCTGCTGCCTGCGCTCATGACCAAAGCCGGCTGAGCCGGCCGCCCCCTACCGTTAGCTGCGCAAGCTTGAGCCCCCCCATTTGTCCGCCGGGCCAGCCCACACGGGCGGCCCTCGTCCCCAACTCCCCCCCTAATATCGGTTTCCGAGAGTGCCCTCTGCTGCCCTCGCGCCCGATGGCGGGCGCAGGGAACTGTACAGGCTGGCTCCAGCCTCCCCGGCCCCGCTGCTGAGGCACGCGCCTCGCCAGCGGGGCCCCCGGGGCTGCATGCAGGGTCCAGGACACTCGCCGCCGCTTGTGCTGCCGGTCTCCGGCTGCCCACCGGGGACTTGTGCGCCGGGCGCGCGGCGTGAATGATACGCGTCACTCTGGTTGGGTAAGAAGGGTGTGAAACAACGGCCCCTCGCGCACCCTGCACCTACACATCTGCATCTTCGCCTCGGCAGAGAGGCAGCAGGCGGGCCCATGGCGGTCAGTTCGGTGCGCGGGCGGTGCAGCGCAAGCCCTGCGCTCTCCTGACCCTGTGGCTCCACACACAAACGTGCGGGCATTCCTGGCCTGGCTGCCATGCATGTGCACACGCGCTGTCGCTCGGGGAGGGCTTGAACAGTAGGACTTACTGCGCCAGAGGCAGGGCAACCGGAGCACACAGCACTCACTAACAGACAGGACACGAATATGTGGCGGCTCGCGGCCGGCAAATCATGGGCTTGCTGGCACGCAGCGGCCCGCTCGACTGTTGCAAAACGCCCTCGGCCGGGGGGCGGCTGGGGGCTGCTGGCACGCGAGGCTGCAGCGGTGTGCAGCCGCTAGGCGCCTGCCGACAAGCACTCGGCCAGGCCGCAGACAGTCAGCTTGAGAGTCTGCTGCGCTGGGCGCCGCAAAGATGCCCCTTTGGACCCAAAAAAACTCGAAGATTGATGATCAAAGTCTGCCCGTCTGCGTGCGTACACGAGCTACTCTCTTTCTTGCTGCTGTGTGTGTATGTGTGCCTGTGGGACCGATTCCCTCCCCTCCCTATTCTATCTCCTTATCCCTCCTCTCTTCTCTTCTCTCGTCCACTCTCACGCGCCGTGCCTCGCGCTTCACCCGGGCTCGAGCTTCCGAGGCCCGCTCAGACGCGCTGCCGCTTGGGGGCGCTCACAGACGGCACATCGGCCGGCTTCAGGTCGGGCACCACGCCATCGCTGGGAGCCGCGCCGCTGCGCTTCTCTCCGCCGGCGCCTGCAGCCGCCGCAGCCTGCTGGTGAGCGCGCTGGCCTGGTCCTTTTGCCGCGTCTCCCATAACGCTTAGTAGGCAGGGCTTGATGTGCCCGTATAGGCACGGCTGGCATCTCAGAAGGGGGGAAGGGGGCATGCCAGGGGCGGCGGTGCTGACAACCACCGGGTTGCTCGGCTGGAAGGCCTCCAGATCGGGCACCTCCAGCAGCGCGGACAGGTCGGCATCCAGGTCCACGTCGTCATCAAAAATGTACGCGGCGTCGATGTCCTGCAGGCGAATTGGAGGCTACCCTCAGACATGGCTGACAGAGAGCCAGGCGAGTTGGTCATGACGCAGGTCTGACCCCGGCTGAAGAAGTCCGAAAGCTCCCAATGCCCCCAAGCAGATATAGGCCTGGCCAGTGACGGGGCGCGCTTTGGCGGAGAAGCCGTGCGAGACGTTCGGGATGCCGAGCAGCTCGGCCGCGAGCGTGAAGTCCGAGCCCGAGGGACGCAGCGCCTCCATGCCGTCGCCCCAAGCCCCAAACGGCGGGCTGCCGCCGGCCAGCGAGGAGGGCCCCGCGCCGGTGCCGTCAGCCCCCAGCCTGCTGCTCGGTTCCGCCGCGGACAGCGGCGGCATCAGCGTTGCTCCGCTGGTGGCCGTCAGCGGCGCGGTCGCCGGCAGGTCGCCCCGCTGCCCGATATCGATCAGCGACGGCGCGCTGCCCTGCGTCGCCTTGTTGCCGAGGCCGGGCTTGGGCACCGCGGGTGCCGGCGCGGGCGGCTGCTCGCGCGCCTTGCTGCCGCCGCCGCTGCCGCCGTTTCGGAGGCTGTAGCCCTTCTTCGACTTGCCTGCGGCGTGCGGAAAGCGCGCGCTCGCTGACTGCTCCCTGAAGTGGCAGTCAAGGGGGGGAGGCCGGGCCACCGACACGCACCATCTTCCGGCTCGTCCGCCGAGCCGTCCAGCGCCTTGAGGCCGACCGTCACGCCGGAGAGCAGGTAGCGCCGGTGCTTGGCGACGAACTCGTTGGCGGAATGGATCATCAAGTCGCAGCTGCGCCCCCGCCGGCGGCAGCGCGTCAGCCAGCCAAACATCCGGCACGCGAATGCGGCTTGCGTGGGCCGTTTCTCGCCAGACCAGCCATAAGTTTTGGGCAGCTTGATTTGAGGATCTCACACCCAGCAGCGCGCCGGCTACCGGCCTAGGCGAGTCCCGACACCGGGACCTGGGATGCGAGAGGCACGCGAGGGCGCACCGGCGGCAAATGAGCGCGCGGTCCTCCGAGCAGAACAGCACCGCCTTGTGCTCCTGGCAGATGTCGCACGTCGCCGCCTCCGCCTCGCGCTGCAGGCCCACGCGCTCGCGCTTCTTGGCGCCTTTGCCCGCGCCCTGCGCCCTGCGAGCCGCGCAGGATGGGCGCCAGTCAGCCACCGACATCGAACACAGTCGATCGCCCCCAAAGGCTGGCACACAGCAGCTCGCATCACCGCCCGCGAAGGCCCCCGGCATCCATGACTGAAGCCCTGGCCTCCGAAAAGTCGGCTTCCCCGCTGTGTTCGGTCGGCAGAGTCCGCACCTGGCATCGCAGGCGGAGCAAAGCACCGCCTGGTCCGCGAAGCAGAAGACGGCCGCGTCCTCGACACTGCAGGCGTCGCACTTGAAGCCCATCTTGTTTTCGCGCCGGATCCGCGCCGCGACGCGCCTGGGGGCTTCAGACGGGGTCGGGGGTCCGCTGCGGGCTCACAGGCACACGGCCACCGTCTGGTGACGCCGG
Organism: Trebouxiophyceae sp. KSI-1; assembly: GCA_003568905.1. Lineage (NCBI taxonomy): Eukaryota > Viridiplantae > Chlorophyta > Trebouxiophyceae > Trebouxiophyceae sp. KSI-1. The sequence continues at coordinate 21,511 of BHFV01000192.1, forward strand.
GGAAAAGGGAAGGCGTTTGAGAGGCCGGCGCCTCTCCTCCCATCCCAGGTTGTTGTGATTGGCAGCCGATGCAGGATGCAGCTGCTCTACCACTGCTGCCTTGCAATCAGAGTTTTTCTGTCTCGTGTTGTTGAGAGCGTTCTTGCCACTCGAAGCAGAACACAGTGCTGGCACTGGCGAAAGCAAACTGCGTGCCAGGCGGCTGCTGTGGCCACGCCCCGCAGCGGCCCGCGCCGCAGGATGGCGCTCAAAAGTTGGCGCCCTGCAGGCCGCTCACCCAACGTAACGTCAGCTGCGTTGCTGGTCTGGAACGGCGGGCAGAAGGTTCCATGCTTTTCGAATCGGAAGAGGAGCGCGCCTCCAGGCCCCCAAGTGGCCCGGCCCCATACAGGCCATGCCGAGGAAGAGCAGCGCCACCAGCGCCTTGATCATGCTGTCCACGCAGTCTGGCGGCAGCGCGTGGCGATAGGGGCGGCGGTGGAAGCAGTGTGGGCGGGGTTGGTTGCGCCCTTTGCCGTGCGAGGGCTGGCAGGCTTGGTGGCCTCCAGCCGGCTCACTCCTGCAGCCGCACACGAGTGCTGAGAGACGGCCCTGAGAGCGCCCTGCCTGGAGCCTGCCGTCTTTGGGGAGAGGGGAAGATGGGCAGCTCACTCGGCCTTGCTGGTTCAGCCAGCCAGCAGCAGGGGGAGGCAGGTTGACGAGGGGGAAGCAGGCCCGCGGCAAAGAAATGCTTCTGAAAGTCGGCAGAGCGCAGCCCTGCGCAACCAACAAAGCTGCTCATCAGAGGTGCAGAGTGCTGCTTACTTTTTTATGCTCACGCTGTCAGATGCTCGAGCTTGCCAAGCAGGAAAGCACGCTGGGCTACCTGAGATCACTATGCCGCCCACATGCAGCAGTGGCGAGGGGGGCTCGGAGCCCACCAGTGAAAGCTCCGCGAGCCCGGCCCTTCTCCGGAAAAGCTCTGTCATGTGGGGTCAGTTGTTGGCGCCCGTGCACGGCGTGCAGTTGACGTGCAGAGGCGCCTTGGAGCTGTGAGCTGCGTTGATCGTCACCTCCACCCGGTGCTTGTCGATGAACTCAATGAGCTCGGCAGCGCGGCGGTCGGGGTCATCTTCAAAGGCTGCGATGAGCAGCGGCTCCAGGACCGCCTGCAATGAGGAAGGCCGCCAGCCAGCGAAGCTGCCTGTGTCGTCAAATCACAGACACTCAGCCGCGCGCATCACGAGCGCAGAATGCTGACTGGACTTTCCCGCGTGCTCCCCAAGCAGGCGCACGGCCGGCGCTGGTCGACCGAACAGAAAGAGCAGCAGCTTTCAGGGAGCACAAGCCTGCTTGACGGGGCAAAAATCGTCTGAAGGTATCCTACCGGTGCCGCGCGGCCCGCGCTGCGCCGACATCCTGCATGAGCACCGGGCCAGCACGGTGAGCCCGGCAGCCGGGCCCCCTCCAGCGGACCGGAATTCCGCATGAGCTTCATGCGTCACACACTCTCTCCCGGTGCCGGGCGGCCAAGCCGGACGAGCCGCGGACGGATGTGAAATCCCCCCCCCATCTTCCCCCATCTTCCCCCATCTTGCCATATAGTCCGCCTCCGACGCCGGCGCCAACCAGAACACAACCCCAAACGCTACTACCACGCATGTGATAATGGAAATAACACTGTGCAGGTTCCTTCAGAGCAAACAGGCATTGTTAGCCCGGGATGGTGGGGCCAGACCTTTCGTCTTCGGCCATCTCCATAGCTGTGATGCGAACTGCGGGCGCTCTGGGAATTTCGCTCCCGTCCATTGCTCCGCTCTTCGCTATCTGCGGCAGCGGCTTGCAGCGTGTTCAAATGCATTTGGCAGGCTGGCGCTGGGCTGCGCTGCATTCCATCTGCTTGCAGCATGTGCGGCTTGATTAAGCAGTCTGCACAGCCACGCAGCCTGTTGATCAGCGCTCGGCCCGCAAGCAGACGGCAGCTTCAGTCAAGCAGGATGAGTCACAAAAGCTCGCGGCGGACATGCTGCTTCACACTTGCCGTTGGCGGCGGCCGCAAGCTGTCTTTGACCTGACTCATTTGCTGCTGGTCATGGGGGACAGCTTGGGAGCTGAACGAAGCAGCTGCGATCTGACGTTGCAGTAGGGTCGGAGGGCTCAACCGCGCCCTTCTGCTGGGAAGGCAGGGGGGAGGATGCGGCCTGAAATCTTGTCCTGGCGGCTGGCTCACCTGGCTGCCAGCCAGTCGACAGGCCATGCTGCACAGTGGCTGCGAGAAGCTCTGTCAGATGCTGACGTGCGGCGGCGGCGGCGGCAGGGTGCTGTGCGACGGCATGCCCCACAGCGGGCTGCGCAGCAGGATGGCAAAGCCAACGCCCGCACCCTGCAGGCCGCCTGCCCTGTGTCAGCTTCTCTGCCAAGCTGCTGCAGGGGGCGGAAGCCCCCACCAAGTTCTGAGTCGTTCAGCGCGTGCATGGGGCTGCAGTCAAGCGCAGCTGCTGTGGCCACAAGAAGGGCTGCCTTTGATCCGAACAAGAGCCTGCATACCAAGTGTGCTGCAGCATACGCAGCTGCTTAAATAACATTGCAGACGGGCAGCACCAAGCGAGGATAAGGCTTTGGAGGTCTTGGCGTCAGACTCACCTGCTGGCTGGCCGGTGCGGGGGACGCCTTGGTGCCTAGCGGCCCTGCAAAGCCCTCCCAGAAGCCGCCAGAAGGTGGCGGCGGCGGCGGCGAGGCGCACGGGGTGAATGTTGCGCCCCAGAAAGGCCCGTGCGGCAGGATGAAGCCGTCGTGGCCCGCGCCCTGCAGGCCGCCCGCTTACCGTCAGCTGCCTTGATGGGCTGTATGGGCAGGCAGAAGGTTCCCTCTGTTCCAAAGTAGTGGCAGGAGCGCGCCTGCAGCGCCGCGGTGAACTGGCACCCGAAGATGCCCGGCCGTGTGCAAGCCAGGGTGATGACGAGCACCGCCATCAGCACCTTGAAGAGGCCGATCACGAGCGCGGAAGCGGTGGGGCGGCGGCGCGCGGCGATGGGGCCGGCGGCGGAGGCACTGGGAGCGGCAGCCATTGTGCTGCCGGCGGCGGCGGAAGCACTGGCGGCCGGGCGCGGGCTGGCCGGCTGCTCCCCTGCAGCCGCGCAACGGCAGCACCTGCTGCACCTGCAGCCATGCACGAGTGCTCAGCCTCTGGCAGGCGGGTCTTGCCCATACCTGCGGGCTGCTGCTGCTGGGAGAGCTCAGGGAGGCGCGGCGCACCCATCCTCGCCGCCCTGCAGCAGCAGGCGCCCGACCAGCAGCAGGGTGGGCAACAGGCCCAGCCAGGTCCAAGCGAGGGCTGCAAAGTAGATGTTGCCTGCGTCGGCGCCGCCGGGGCCGGCCCTGTCAGCGGCTGTGGCTTGCGCCGCGGGCGGCTCTGTGCGACCAACAGGCTCGCTCGTCGGTGGTACAGATTGCCGCTCAGACTCGGATGAGTTGCTCAGGCGGCGGGTGTATTCTGTGTGGGAGGGCACGTTCTCTGCGCGGGAAAGCAAACTGGGCTACCTCTAGTGAAGGCCAGCGGGCATTGCACAACAGAAAGCTGTGGCAGCTGGGGCTGGGAGCTTGCCGGCTGCTGTGGATGGTTGGAGCCTGCCGCCTTTAGGGGAAGGAGAAGAGGGGCCAGCAGCTCACTCGGCCTTGCTGGTGCGCCACATTCAGCCAGCCAACAGCAGGGGGAGGCAGGCCGACGAGGGGGAAGCAGGCCTGCGGCAGAGAGATGTTTCCAAAATTAGCAGAGCGCGGCCGTGCGCAACCACTGGGACTGATCATCACAGGTATAGAGCGCTGCTTATGCTCAGATAGCTCAGAGCACTCTGTCAGATGCTCAAGCTTGCTAAGCAGGAAAGTGAGCTGCGCTATCAGTGGTCATTGTGCTGCCCGCATGCAGCAGTGGCGGTGGAGCTCGCCACAGAAAGCTCCGCGCGCCCGGCCCTTCTCCGGAAAAGCTCTGTTGTTTGGGGTCAGTTGCTGGCGCCCGTGCACGGCGTGCAGTTGACGGCGGTCTCGTTCGGGCCGCCTTCCTCGCTTGCGCTAATCTGCTGGCGCAGGCCCCAACATTTATAAATCAAGGCCCAGAAAAGCTTGACGTGGGCTGACCAAGCACCAGGCCAGCGGCGGAGAGGAGCTGGCGGCGGCATGGCGGGTGTTAGAACCTGCTCGCGGCCGCCGCTGGGCTCGTTGCTGATGGGCAACGGCTGGTGATGAAACCCGGGCTGGGTGTGGCTGCTGAGCCGCCACACCCAGCCCTGCCAGATGCCGTGCACGTGCGTTTGCGCTCGGCGGCGAGGTTACGACCCACGGCGGCCCGCACCCTAGGCCGCCCGCCATCTGTCAGCTTCTCTGCCAAGCTGCTGCAGGGGGCTGAAGTTTCCGAGTCGTGAAGGGAGCGCGCCTCGGGGGCCGCGACGTACTGGCATCCGAAGAGGTCGGGCCGCCTTCAGCAAGGGCCAGGAGGAGCGCCGCCATCAGCGTCTTGATCATGCTGCCCGTGACCGTCCAGGCAGTCATGCAGCGGTTGAGGGGCTGGGGGCGCCCGGGGTGACGAGCGCCGCAATGGAGGCGCTGGCGGCGACGGCGGGACGCGGCTGCTTCTTGTGTTCCGCCGCCGGGGCGCCCCTGCAGCGACACACCAGGACTGAGAGCCGGCCCTAAGGGCGCCCTGCCTGGACCCTGCCGTCCATGGGGGAAGGGGAAGAGGGGCCGGTAGCTCACTCGGCAATGCTGGTGCGCTGCATTTGGCCTGCTGGTAGCATGGGGAGGCAGGCACAGCGCAACCAACAGAACTGCTCATCAGAGTCATGAGCGGTGCTAAGGGCATTGTTGGCTTGGGAAAGTGTGGCCTCCACCTGACGTCGTTGGAGTCCAGGTTACCATCGTTGAAGGACACGAACGCTGGCAATCTCTTGCTGGTGCTGCAGATTCGCAGGGCTCTCTCCTAAAGCCTGCCCTCATCCTCCCGAGCAAGGTCTCGTCTCGCTCTGCTGAGGTCAGCCGGTCGTGGCAGCTTGCCTGCGCGCAGCAGCGCACAGCACGCATCCGTCACGAAGCAAGCTCCAGCGGCTCACAGAGCGGCCGCTGCTCTGGTTAGGAAGCTCGAGCGTTTCAGGGCGCGCACCGGAGAAACGGCTAGCTCCGCCGCGCAGCTTCCTGCTGCGGAAGACTGTTGATCAACCAGGCTGAGCAGAAAGCCGCGCAGCTGCCTGCCGCGGCTCAGCCGTTTCACAGAGACCGAGTCGAGGAGTTTGAACCCAGGCGCGCCGTCCTTAGCGGCGGGCTCCTGCCAGGGCTTGAGAGGGCTGGCTGCTGCTCCTTCCACTGTTTACGAACGGGAGCGGCACATGAGCCTTCCTTGCTTGCTTGCTAGGGACCCTCCTCTGCTGCTGCTGCTGCTGCTGCTGCTGCTTTACAAGGTGAAAGGCGCAAAGTAAATGAAAGGCGCAAAATTGCATTCTGTGTGGCACAGAGATGGTGCAGAAAGCAGGAGGCCGGTCCGCCCAAAGCATTCAAAGCGCAGAACTCGCCGTCCGCTGGTCCGCACGGTCACCTTGCAGGCAAAAGATTCACACAGCCAGGCGGCTGGAGCGGCGGCAGGGGCGGCCGGACGTCGCCGGCTCGGCGGGGGCGTGGCGGCTGCTCCTGCGGGAGGGGCCCGGCGAGGAGGAGACCTCGCTGTCGTCGCCGCCTGCAAAGTGGCACCCGGCTCAGCGGGTTCTAGAAGCAGTCACTCTGCAACTGCAAAGCTTGCAGGCTTCACATCATAGAGAAAGGCACAAGCCGCTGCGTTTGCAAGCAGCTCGAGTGCAGCCGAGGCGGGATGGCAGCGCACCGTCCTGCTGGGCCGCGGCCGCCGCCAGGGAGCGCGAGGCCAGGCGCGAGGTGGAGCGCATGCTGCGGGTGACGCTGGCGGACGCCATCGGCGCGGCGCCGGCGGAGGAGGCAGAGCCGGCGGCCTGGATGCTGCGGGCGGCGAGTGAGGCGCTCGGTGCCTGGCGCGGGCCGGCGGGCTGGGTGTCTTTGGCGGGTCCGGCCCTGCAGCCACGCTCGAATGCTAAGCGCTGGCTCGTGGGTACGCGATGCCTGAGCGCTGCTGCTAACAGAGAAAGGTGAGAGTGCAGCAAGCTTACTCGGCCTTGCCGGTGCCCTTCAGCAGGCGCCCAGCCAGCAGCAGGAGGGGCAGGAGGCCAGCCAGCGCCCAGGCAATGGCGGGGACGCCGCCGAACCCGATGTTGGTGGCGGCCGTGGCGGAGACCGCAGCTTGAGCAGTGCGCGTCCCTGCGGACGCACCAAAGCCACTCTTCAGTAGCACAGAGCGGAGACAAGTGGGGAGCTGCACTGTAAAGCAATCTCAAGATGCAGGCCAGTGTAACAGAGCAAGCTGTGTAAGCCATGGCTTAGAGTCAGTGGGCTGCACACAGACAGCTGTGGCAGCTGGGATGGAAGCTTGCCGGCGGCCGTGGATGTCAGCGGTGCGGTGGCCTTGTCCGCCTTGGTTGCTGCCGCGGGCTGCTTGCCTGTAGATGTGGAAGGCGGGGCGCGGGGCTGCTGCTGCTGGACAGACGCGAGCTCTGTGGCTGGCGTCGCTTTGGAAGCAGTGACGGTGATCAGCGCGCGCGCCAGTCGAAGAACAGCTGCTTTCAGCAAAGGCGGCGTGGCGGAGGCAGCCTGCACAGTCACAAGGCCCGCTGATCAGCAAACAAATCTCAAACGATTAAACGAATTGATAGATGAGCCCAAGAGTATGTAGCTGGCGTGCTTGAGGCCGTGGTCAGGAGCGAGGGCTGGCTGCGATTCACTTTTGCGGGCACGAGGGTTGGCATGCGGGTTGCACGGCACGTCTGCCTCGCTGACTGTGCGGTTGGGGAGTAAGAGTTGTCCTCCCGGTGGTCCCACCTGGCTGGTCGACGCGGGGGGAGCTGTGGTCGGTGCTGGGGCCGCCTTGGTGCCCAGCTGCTGGCCCCAGATGTGCCAGAAGCCACCTTGCGGCGGCGGCGGCGGCGGCGGCAGGGCGCCCAGCGTGGGCGGCGCGCCCCAGAACGGCCCGCGCGGCAGAACAGCGCCGCCAAAGCCCGCGCCCTGCAGGCCGCCCGCCCAACGTCAGCTGCCTTGATGGGCTGTGTGGGCAGGCACAAGGTTCCCTCCTTTCCGAAGCGGTGGCAGGAGCGCGCCTCCGGCGCCGCGACGTACTGGCAACCGAAGATGCCTGGCCGCGCGCAGGCCAGGGCGACGACCAGCACCGCCATCAGCACTTTGAAGAGGCCGGCCGCGACCGCCCACGCAGTCTGGCGGCGGCACGCGGCGATGGGGCCGGCGGCAGAGGCACTGGGAGTGGCAGCCATAGTGCTGCTGGCGGCGGCGGAAGCACTGGCGGCCGGGCGCGGGCTGGCCGGCTGCTCCCCCGCAGCCGCGCAACGGCAGCACCTGCTGCACCTGCAGCCATGCACGAGTGCTCAGCCTCTGGCAGGCGGGTCGTGCCCATACCTGCGGGCTGCTGCTGCTGGGTGAGCTGAGGGAGGCGCGGCGCACCCATCCTCGCCGGCCTGCAGCAGCAGGCGCCCGACCAGCAGCAGGGTGGGCAGCATGCCCAGCCAGGTCCAAACGAGGGCTGCAAAGTAGATGTTGCCTGCGTCGGCGCCGCCGGGGCCGGCCCTGTCAGCGGCTGTGGCTTGCGCTGCGGGCGGCTCTGTGCAACCAACAGGCTCGCTCGTCGGTGGTACAGATTGCCGCTCAGACTCGGATGAGTTGCTCAGGCGGCGGGTGTATTCTGTGTGGGAGGGCACGTTCTCTGCGCGGGAAAGCAAGCTGGGCTCCCGCCAGTGAAGGCCAGCGGCCATTGCACAACAGACAGCTGTGGCAGCTCGGGTTGGGAGCTTGCCGACTGCTGTGGATGCCAGCGGCGCTGCGGACTCGTCCGCCTTGGTTGCTGTAGCAGGCTGCTTGCCTGCAGATGTGGCGGCTGGCGCGCGGACGAGTGGAGCCAGCGCAGTTGCGGTGGCGGTAGGCGGCGCCCTTGGAGCAGCCGCGGCGGAGGTAGGCGGCGCTGGCGCTGCTAGAGATGTAGCCCCTCCCGACACCGGTGGCTCAGTTGATGCGGCCTGCACAGCCTCGCAGCCCGCTACTCAGCACTCAGTCCGCAGGCAGACGACTTCAGTCAGGCAGACAGCTTCAGTCAGGCACGAAGAGCCCAGGGGCATGCGGTCGGCGCTCATCAGTCTAGGCGGCGGCCGCATGCTGCCTTCAACCCGCTCCTTTTGCAGATGTCAACTGGGACCAGCTAGCAGGGAAAGTGACACAGCTGCGCGCAGACTCTGCGGCTGGGGATGGTGCCCAGCTGCCCCCCTGTTCTGCGCAGGCAGGGGAGTGGGCGTCCCGAAATCTCGTCCCGGCGGACTCACCTGGATGTCGGGCGGCGGGCACGCCAGGTTGCAGAGCGGCTGCGCCCAGCTCTGCCAGATCCCCCCAGACAGCACCGGCGACGGCAGGGCGGCCATCGTAGACGGCGCGTCCCAGAACGGGCCGCGCGGCAGGACGGCGACGCCGCCAAAGCTGGCGCTCTGCAGGCCGCCCGCCCAGCTGTCAGGTCCCCCTAAGCGGGCTGCATCGGCAGGCGGAAGGTTCCAACCGTTCCAACGTGGTGCCAGGAACGCGCCTCGCGCCCGTACAGCCCCGGCCCCATGACTGCGACGCCCAGCAGGACCAGCACGGCCAGCAGCGCCTTGGTGAGGCCGCCCGCTGCCGCCCAGGCGGCCTGGCGGCGGCGCGCGACGCGGGTTGCCGCCGGCGTGACGGGCGTGGCAATCAGCAGTTCCCTCAGCCGCTGCCGCCCCGAGTTGGGAGTCAGGCGGATTGTGGCGTCCGGCGCCCCGAACTGCAGCCGGCAGATCTACCTCAGTCCTCGGCACTTTCTCGGAAGCTGGCTGCTCGACTGGGGCCGGCGGGGAGCGGGAGGGGGGCGGCGGCAGGAAAACCCTAGGTGCGGGCTGCCCAAACAAGCACGAGACTGGCAGCAAGGGGAGAGGGACGGGTGACGGGGTGATGGGCGGCAGGCGGACCTGCTCGTCGTCCTGCTCGGCCTCAAAAATCACCGCCAGCGGCGGCGGCCTTGCCTCAGCGGCGGGGGGCGGCATGTGGAGCTGCTCTGCCCTCTTGGGCGCGGCACTGGTTGGGGGCATCAGCGCTGCCGTGCTCAGCACTCCGGTCCCGAGCAGGACCGCGGGGTAGGCGGGGCACTGCATCGCAGCGCTCTGCACCACCCGCCTTCCCGGGTTGAGGCTCGGCCGCACCGCGGTGCTCTCGGCCGCCAGGGGTGCTGCTGCAGGCTCGCCGGCAGTGCCGACCTCGTGCGCGGCCTGCAAGCCGGCGCGCAGCTCGCTCAATGCACTGCGCGAGGACTCTGTCTTTGTGTATGGGTGCCTGCAGCTAGGTCAGGCAGGCGTACCTTGCTGTCAATTGGCCTTGCCTCGGCGGCAGGGGGCGGCACGGGCAGGCGCTCTGCCCGCTCCGGCGCGGCACCAAGTGGAGGCATGAGCGCGGTCGCGCCCAGCACTCCGGCATCGAGCAGGGACGCGGGGTGGTTTGGGCACTGCATTGCAGCGCTCTGCAGCACTCGCCTCCCTGAGTCGAGGCTCAGCCGCACCACCGTGTTCTCGGCCGCCGGGTGTGCTGCCGCGGGCTCGTTGGCAGTGCCGGCCTCATCCACGGCCTGCCAGCCGGCGGGCAGCTCGCTCAATGCACTCAATGAGCGAGCGCTCAAGCCCTCGCTCAATGAGCGAGGGCTCTGTCTTTGCGTGCGGGTGCCTGCAGCTAGGTCAGGCAGGCGTACCTTGCCGTCAATTGGACTCGCCTCGGCGGCGGGGGGCGGCATGGGGAGCTGCTCTGCCCTCTTGGGCGCGTCGGCGAGGAAGGTGTTTGAAATCCTGTTCTCCTTGCCTGTATCAGCGAATCATCGAAACTCAGCCGCAAACTCGTGTAAACTCGTGAGCATAGCGCAGCTCGCGAGGATTTTGGCGCGACTTCAATCAACGGGCGCACGGCCGACTCTCGTGTTCCGAGAAGAAAGTGCAGCGACAGGCGTAGGCAGGATCCCGCTTGGCGGGGCAGATGTCTCCGAAGGTATCTTACCCACGCTGCGCACAGGGCCACGCGACGTGAGCCTGCATGAGCACCCGGGCCAGCACGTGAGCCCGGCGCCCGGACCTCCTCACGCGGGAGCTGGTGGAACTCAGAACATCTACGGGCATTGCAGTGCCCATCGGCGCCGGGCGGCCGGGCGGGGCTGGCCAACGGGCTGATGTTGAATCCCTCCCATCTTGTCGTATAAAGTAACCCTCCGGCTCCGGGATTCTCCCCCAACCCCGCCAGCGCTCAAAACTTGATGGCTTCCTCACTTAAGGGCTTCCTAGAGGGTGCCCCGAGCATTGTTAGCTCGGGATTGTTTGGACATCACCTGATTTCGTGGCGCCTATCGACTTCCAGGTCGCGGCCGAGCAGATGTGGTGTTGCAGGACGTTTCCGCCCCATGCTGAAATCGATTCAACCACCGCTCTTTGTGGCAGTGGCTCGCAGCGAGTTCAAATGCATTTGGCAGGCTGTCGCTGGACTGCACGAGTCCTCGGCCGCAGCGTCGCACTCCTGTGCGCCTGGTACCGGCCAAGATAGGGTGCCTGGACCTATGGCGTGTCTTCTGTGCCAAAATCTTGGACGCCAAACATTGGATACTTCCCGATGCGGCGATGAGCAAGATCCCTGCGCTCCCGCCATGCGGTTCTGCCGTGCGGTTCTGCCATGCGGTTCTGCCATGCGGCCCGCCTTCTACTTGCGGCCAGCTCTGTTTATGAGCCTCTATCGTCCTCAAGTGCTCCCACAAAAGCGGCCGATAATGACTTCTCACTTCACAGGCCTTGAAGGAAGGGCAGGCCCTGCCTGCCGAGTTCTCTTTCACCACTGGCGCAGCACTCGAGTCATTGCTGCCCGCTGCCCCTTCAACTGCTGCTGCGCTCGTGCGTGGAGCCACTTTGCGTATTGGCCTCGTTCGGTGGTGCTGCAGCCCGGAAGGATCGAAGGTGCTAGAGCACTCGTGCCCTGTAGTGGACGGGGGTGGACGGGGATCAGGAGCAGTACTGAGGGATGAGTGTGAGTGCTACTTGATTTCGTGAAGAAAGCGTTTGGGCGGCACTCTTGAATGAAGATTGATTTCTGTTACACAGCCTGCCTGCGCAGTTGCGGCAGCGGCAGGCCTATCTGGACTCCGCAGCTGCGTGGCAGCCACCCTTCCAGCTAGCTCGAATCCAGTCACAGGGAGAATCTCTGCTGCTGCTAACCTTTGTCTGCAGGACATGACGTCCCCCGCCGCTCTAGATTCAAGCAGGCGCCCTGCCACACGCGCCGCGTTCACAGCAGCAAGGCGTGCATGCCGCCGGCATTGCCGCGTCTCAACGTCATGAAGCAATTTCTGCCTGCAACCAGCCCGGCCTCAGTCCAGTCGGCAACGCGGCGCACCGTGCCTTCCGCCGGCGTGTGCGCTCCAGGCCCCGGCAGCGGCGTGGGGAAAGGCCGCCCGCAGCAGGCGGCGGGCTATTGTGCGGGTGCGGCAAGCTTGAAGGAAGGGAGCGGCAGCAGTCGCCTGCAGTCGGCAGTAGTGCGGTCGTTCAGGCACCGTCGTGGCTGCGGCCACGGTGGCCTCGGCAGCTGTGCTTCAGGGGCGGGCTGGGCCGACGGAGGCGCTGCGACGCCACCAAGCTTCTGGTGGGAGCAAGGAGGCAGCGCACCCGGCTGTGGCAAGCAGGCTGCTTGTCGAGCCGGCGCATGGCTCAAGTCCAGCGTTTTGCAGCTTTCCACCATGAAGTCAAGCCCTGCGACGAAACGCAGACTCAGTCTGGAGCGTGTTTCATGGCCTGCTGCTGAGCAGTGCTGCGCTCTGCGTGCTGGCTCTCCCTCCAGCGGGAAGGAATGCAAGGGCAGCGGCGGCTGAGACCGCAAAGATAGGGAGCAATGTAGGAAGCCGCGGGCAAGCAGTAGGCCAGCGCAGGAGGGGCAGGGGCAGGAAGGGGCTGGGGCGCTTTTCGGTGGTGAAGGGAGGTACGCAGACTGGGGAGGTCTTCGCTGCCGCCGTCGCCTGCGTCCTCAAAGGTGACTGCAAGCGGCAGCGGCCTGCGCCGAGCAGCAGAGGTCAGGAGAGGGCAGGGACTTGGTCGCGGCAGCTGGCAGCGGCTCCTTGCTTGCCACGGCGGGCAGCAGAGGCTCCGCCTGCGCAGACCTGCCAGCCACAGCAGCAAGCTGTGCGGAGGTACGCGCGTCGGCTCCTCGTCCAGCAGCACTCTTTACCT
>BHFV01000193.1:0-40763 GCA_003568905.1 Trebouxiophyceae sp. KSI-1
GGGGGGGGGGGGGGGGGGATTCTCGCCTGCAACTCCGGCGCGGCGGTGGCGGCCCATCGCCAAGCAAAGCCGGCCGCCCGCAGCGTGCCTCTGCTGAGGCTTGCCAGCGGCGCGCGGGCCAGCGTGCGCAGCAGCCCCAAGCGGCCGGGCGCCGCCGGCAGGCTCGCGAGCGCGGCGGCCGCTTCCAGCAGCCTGCAGAGTATCATTGTCTAGGGTTCAGGATAGGGTCCAGGCAGGCCAGATGCCGAGCTGGCAGTCATCGCACGGGAGGCTCTGCAGGGGCGGGGAGATTGGTAAATCGAGTTTTGTCGTTTGTTTGTCGTGATTACTAACTGCAGGCACCGCTGGACACGCTGGCGGCATCGCCAGAATGCGCTGCGTATTCTCAGCAAGTGGATAAAAGCTTTGAAAAATACAAAATACACGAGCGTTTCGATTTCATTTGGCCCCGCTCGATGCTGCGGCAGATTCCGGATGTCTGCGCCGGGATCTAAGATCACCAGCCCGGCGGCGGCGCTGTGTGACAGGGAAAAACCTCAGGAGTTAGGGTTTACAGCAGCGCTGGCAGCATTGAAACATAGGGTTTACAGCAGCACTGCCAGCATCGGAGCTCAGGGTTTTCAGCAGAAGCGCTGCTGCTGATGAATTTTGACAGACACGGGGGGGGGTACCCTTCTTGCAGTGCCTGCGGCTCGGCTGCGGGCCCAAGCGCTCCCAGCAACAGGCTGTCTTGGGCCAGCCCCGCCAGCACCGCCTCCGGCGGCCGCCCGGCCGCGGCGCCCGCCAGCATGCCGGCGGCGCGCGCCTTGCTGGCTAGCGCAGCCACGCCTGCGGCGCGCGCACGCAGCTAGGGTTTCAGATTAGGGTTTAGAATCCCCCAGAAGCGCCGGGGCGAGTCTCCCTGGTGGCAGCCTGCTTGATCTTGCTGTGATCCCGGACGTGACGCGAAATTCAAGATGGTGTGTCGTTAAACGCCGATTCGTTGCTTCAGCCCAATGAGAATTCTGCTGTGTTGAAACCCCAAACCCAACCCTAAGCCCCAAACGGGCTGAACGACCAGGAGGGGGACTGCCGGTCGGCGGCTGTTGCTCATTCATTTGAATGCAGACGGCGAATGCGAAAGCTGTCACGAAAAGCGAAAAAAGCGAAAGCTTTAGGAAAAACCCTAAACCCTAAACTCTAAACTGCATTTTTCTGCTTTTCGAATCAGAGAAATTCAGACAGACCGCCGCGCGTTGCGGCAGCATGTAGCGTGCACAAATGAACACCCTGGACACTGAATCCTAGTCATACGTTGCTGAGCAGAGCGGCCGCTGCCAGGAACCAATGCACGGCTCAAGAGAGCGGCGGCAGCCCTAGGCTCGCGTTTTAGGGTTTACAAGAGCTCACGAGGACCGCGGGACGGCGGCGAGCGCAGGCCTATATCCTATAGGATTCTGTAAAATCCCAGAAATGATAGGGTTCAGTAAAACCCTAAGCGGTGCGCACCCGTCGGGCCGGCGTCCAGTATGCCCAGCTGACTGCGGGCGGCGGCCGCCCGCGCCGCATCCAGCATGCCCTGCGCCTGCTGCCAGCAAGGCGCTGTTTAGGGTTTACCCTAAACCCTAAACCCTAAATCCTAAAGCTGACTCAGCGCGGGGATTGATTAGGGTTCGGGGTCGAGGCATGACTCGGCAGGGGGGCCAAGCAGGTTCTGCCTGCAGGGTGCTGGCAGTGGGGGGCCGCCAGCGAGCGAGGCAGATTGCGGCTGGATATAGATTCCCCTGCACGCTGAAGCGACAGTGAAACCCTTAACCTTAAACGACAATAAACCCATAAACCTCCCTATACGCCGGCCTCAGAGGCATCCAAAGCTCGAAACCTGAACATGTGAACAGTACCTACCGCACACTGGCACAGGACCGGCGGCTCACAGGGCAAAAGCCGTCCGATTCCGCCAAGGGCCGACCGCTGGAACCGGAAAAGCCTGCCAGGTCGATTCTGGGACAGCCTTGCAGTGGCTGCAGAGGAGGCAGGCACCTGAGCGGGGCCGGGGCTGCCCTGTTGCGGCGCCAGCAGCTCGTGCAGCAGCGCCTCGGTCAGGCCGGGCGCCCCGCTGCTGCCCAGCTGCACCACCTGCAGGCAACCATCCGGCAGGTTCATCGAAAAATATTGAATTTGAATTCAGATAAAAATTAAATTAAGTTAAAAATTACATTAAAAATAAAATAATTAAATGTTAAAATCGGTTTTAGAGCCCCTCGGCCGCTGAGGCTGTTTTCGGTGCGTCCCGCCTGCCAGTCGCGCGGCCCTGATAAAGTGGCAGGGCGACTGACGTATGGTTACGTCAACCCTAACCCTAATAGGGCCGAAAAACGTGCCAAGGTGACCCAGCCGGGGACGCGAGCGGCCCCGCCGATGCTGCAGCCCGCTGAGTCTGCTTCGTGTTGCCAAATTAGGGTATTGGGAACCCACGCAAGCCCTAAAGGGCCCTAACCCTAGCAGGGCGTACCCGGGTTATCCAGCCAGAGACGCGAGGGTCCACGCCGATGGTGTAGCCTGCCGAGTCGGTCTCTCGAGCGGCCGCCAGCAGCGCACCCAGCAGGCGCCGCTGCCACAGCAGCGCCTGCGGCCACGCGCCAGGCTGTCATTAGGGTTCAAGCTTAGGGTTCAGGAATGGCCGGCACTTTCATTGGCCGGATTTCCGCCCCTCAGCTCCTCTCTTATTATAATTGATTTATATAACCCTGATCCCTGCTGCTCAGCGGGGGGAAGGGGGAGGGTGTGAGAGCATGGCTGCCCTCTGGGCGGCAAAACTCTGGAGTACTCGCGGAAATGGAAAAGCAATTGTTGAATATATTGTTCAGAAACCCCAAAGTGTGCGGCGCCGGCGATTGACAGGTCACAGGGGGGGTGTTGGTGTGAGCCACAACAGCTCATTTTAGGGTTTGCAGAACCCCAGAGAGTCAGTCACGGCACCCATTTCGAGATTCCCCAAAACCCTGATCCCTAGACGCGCAGGGTCTCCCCAACACACTCAGCAGCTGGCGCCTCCCGCCAATGCGGGAGCCGCAGCCCTAAACCCTAGACAGGGTGGTGCCGCGCCGGGCAGGCGGCCAGCAGGCGGCCGAGCAGCCGATCGGCGAGGTCCCGCACGCGTGCGCTGCCGGCGGCATCTCTTAGGTTTTCGATTAGGGTCTGCGCCAGCAGCAGCTGCCGCTCTCCCGCCGCGGCCGCCGCCGCCTGCAGCGCCGCGTCGTCAGACTGCTCGAGAAATGGTTAGGGGAATTGCTCGAAAGAAGCAGAACTTCGGCGTTTTGGCGCGTGCGGTGCTGGGAGCTTGCACGGGAAGGCGTCTCTGCAGAGCGAGAGCGAAGGGGACGCAAGGCAGGGGCCTGAGCAAGGCAGGGGCTGGGAACTGGGGCAATGTCAGGAAAGCGCTGAGTTTTGGGTGTAGGGTTCTGGCTCGCCCGGGCGGCGGCCAGAGAAGGGGAGAGGGCTTCAGGCAGGAGCGGCCTGAGTTTAATGGGTTTGGTGACAGAACCCTGATCATGGCAACAAAACCCTAGGGAAGGAAGCGGAGCCTGGGAGGCGGGGGATGCCAGGTTGTCGACGTAATGCCAAAGCACAGCCTGACAATGTGACTGAAAGGGGATGGGCTGGCGCGCGGAGTGGGCTTCGGGAAAGAATTCCACTCAGAAAGGTTCTGGTCCTGATTGTTGGAACGAATGAAACCCTAGGGAAGGAAGCTGTGCCTGGGGGGCGGGGGAAGCCAGGCTGTCGATGTATTGCCCGGCCACACGCTCAGCGATGGCCGCCAGCCAGGGCAGCTCCCAGCTCTTGGGCCCCGCCGCCTGCCAGCAGCCGCTGATCCTCACCAGGCTGCTTTAGGGTTATGGACAGGGTGAGGTTTTAGCCCCCCCACCCGAAACCCTAAAACCCTAAACCAAACCAGACTGCAGACGCCTTATGGTTTTGGGTTTCGGCCGGCAGAGCAGCGGAGGGGCTGCTGCCGTTTCGGCCTTTAGGGTATAGGCTTTCAGCCCTAGACCCTAAACTCCAGGGCTTCATTCCATTCGGCCTGAAGCCTCCGGAAGACAGAGGCTTCCCGAGCAGCAGCGGAGCACGGCTCGACCGGGGTCATTCTTATGGCAAAACTATGGCAAAACTCAAAAACGGCGACTGGCCACGCAGCGCCGGGCGGTGCTCACTCACACCCATGCTGCAAGCCCCAAAGCAGCGATGCAGGTGGAAAATTTAAACGTTTCTCACAAAGAATTGAAGAGAACCACGAGCGAAACGTTTTTCCCGGCTCAGATGCTGTCTTCTGCGCGGGGAAGAAAGACAAGAAAATAAGAAAAAATACATGCACATGCCTCCCAGAGAAAGGGAAGAAAGGGGGAGGAATACTTTCTCCTGCAGCCCCTGCATTTGCCGCGCATCAGTGCCCCCTAGCACTATCAAAACCATCCCTTGCCTCTGACTCTGAGTGCAAGGCATAGCGGAAGCGCCAAATAGTATCACAGGTGCCGGCAAAAGCGGTTTATTTCTCCCTTCGCGATGGGCTTCGCGAGGGCCTTTGCTTATTTATTTTCTGATCGCGAATGGCGCTCATCGCGAGCCCAAATGGCCGGCAGCCATACGAACATCACCTATTTTTGCCGTGTCGAATCAATTCTTTGCATCGCGAAGAGGGGGTCGCGAATTGCCGGGGGTAATTACTTTCATCGCCGCGAGGGCCGGGCGGAATTAAATGGTCGCAATACCTTTTTGGCGCTTACGGTAAGGAAAGCTCGCCTGCTGCGCGGCAAAGAGGGGCGCCAGCGGGCAGGCAGCTGCACCCCCCGGCGGCGGCTGCGGCCCCGGCTCTGCCCGCAGCTGATTCAGGATGAGAGTGGACAGCAGGTGGGCGTTGCGGGCGGGGTGGCCTGCAGCCAGGCTGTTGCTTTTCAGCCACTTTAGGGTTTTGTTTTAGGGTTTACGGTCCTTGCTTCCACCGCTCACACGTCATTGCAGGGCGCTAGCTTGCGATTGATGTCTAATTCTTATTTTCCGGGAATTTCCCGCAGGTTTTCCCCTTGGTTTTGCCATGCGCCTGCCATGCAAACGCACCTGCAGCCGGTCCCTGGCTCGCGCGCACCCTAAACCCTAAACACCATGCACCCGCAAGCGCCTGCGCCTCTGAGCAGCCGCCCCAACCAGGCCCCTCCCCAGCCGACTCGTGAAGTTCCAGCGGCGCGCAAAACGAGTGATCCGCCCGAAATTAGTCATCTGAGCGGTGGGTGAGTAATGTGAGCGTCGCGTCGCACCCGAGGCGGCGACAAGCCCCGCCGGCGGCACCTGCCCAGGGCTCACCCCCTCCAGCAGCTTGGCAGCCAGCCGCAGCGGCGGCAGTCCCGCTCCCAGCCGCCGCACGCGCTCGCCGAATTCTGCAGGGTTCTGATCCTGCTCAGGGTTCGGAGGGCTAGGGTTTAGGGTGAAGTGAACCCTACAATAAGACCCTATAATACCCCGATCTTTCGTCTGTGATAGGTGCCGCCACCGCCAGGTCACAGTGTAAGGCCGATGCAGGGGCAGAGGGTGTGCTGGCCGCACGGGCTGGCAGCCGGGAAGGGACAAGGCTTGCAGCTAAGGCAAAAATGAAGGGTGGGGGGCACTGTGCAACAGCAGTCATCCTCGGATAGCTTCAAAGGCAGGCCAGGCTCCGGGGCAGGGGGCTGCCAAGAGGCCCCACCCCACTCCCTGGCTGCCATTGGTCCCGGCTGGCGCCTGACATCTGCGTCCCTTACCCTAGACAGCAGCCGGCCTGACATGCACGCTTACCTCGTCATGACAAATGCACAACGTCCTACCACCGGCCTGGCACAAGTAACGAGTCGGCAATCTCCGGGCTTTACCGCTCCCTTTTCAGTTTTGCCTTTTTTCCGAGAGGGACAAGCACGAAACGCCCTCCAAGCCTCTTCCTGTCGCTCCCTTAAACCCCAAAATACCCTACATGCCGCAATATACCGCAGAAAAGCGGTTGAAAGAGTGCCTGCATCCACACGCACAGGATCCAGCTTGTTCAGGGTTTATGAAGGTAACCCTAAACCCTATACCCTAAAACTACACCCAAGAAAAGGGGGGAACAGAGTGCCTGCATCCAATCGCACGGGATCCAGCTTGTTTAGGGTTTATGAAGAGAACCATAACCTATACCCTAAAACTATACCACAGAAAAGGGGGGAACAGAGTGCCTGCATCCACGCGCACGGGATCCAGCTTGTTTCGGGTTTATGGGGGGAAATCTAAACCATAAACCCTAAAACTAAACCGCAGAAAAGCGGGAAAAAGAGTGCCTGCATCCACACGCACGGGGTCCAGCTCGCCTCCCGCCACCAGCAGCGGCGTGGGGCCCCGAGCGATGCGCGCCGCCGCCGCCCGCCACTGCTGCGGCCGCGCCGGCCGCTGCCTGCCAGGAGCGGTCTTCCACAGCCGATGCACCGCCACGTGGATCCAGAGCACCCGGTACAGCTGCGCGCGGCGCTTAGGGTTTGTTAGGGCCCGAGGAAGGGGTTTAGGAGTTTAGGGTTGGGGTCTTCCACGGGCGGTGCACTGCTGCACGGATCCACAGCCTTAACTGTACAGCTGCGCGCGGCATTTTTGGGGTTTAGCACGGTAGGACAGATAGGGTGAATTTGGGGCTTGGAGCAGTGTTTAAGGGTGACGGTCTTTTACGGGGGTTACACGGCCGCATGGATGGACAGCACCCGATACAACTGCATGCACGTTTTTAGGGTTTAGCACAGTGCATCAGTCAGAGTATGAGGGGGCCTGAGAGGAGGGTTTGTGAGGGTAGAGTTTAGGGTCATCGACCGGGCAGCGCACGGCCACGTGGGTCCACAGCACTCGGGGCGGCTGGCGTTTCGGCGGCTGGAAGAAGGTTTGAAAGCGCGATGATTAGGGTTTTGGGTTTAGGGTTTTGTGGGGTTGTTTGACAGCCTGCGTGGGCGCAGGGGGGCTGCACCTGCACCAGGCGTGCCTCGGACTTTTGGTGCGCCAAAAGGGTCTGGAAATCGACCGCCGAGCTGCTCATGAGCAGGCGGGCCGGCTGCGGGGCGCCCTCGTGCCATGCGGCCGCGATCGCCGGCAGCAGCGCGCCCAGATCCGCCACCTGCGCGCGGCTAGGGTTTTATCAGGGTTCAGAAGGGGAAATTAGGGTTTAGGGTTTAGGGACTTGGGTGACGGGCGTGGGGCCCCCATGCGACCGGGGGGCCGCGTATGCTGTGGCTTTCGATCACATTTAGTAGAAAACCCTAAACCCTAAGGAGCGGGAGATTGCACACGCTCTTGGGAGGGGGCGGCAGGGCGGCAGCGTCGCCGAGTTTGCCCTTTTCGCCACAGGTGTGCCGCATGGGGGTGTTCGGAAACCCAGACTGAACCAAACACCGCAGGAACCTGTGCTTTGCGTTCTGCTTTCCCAGCTCAACAGTCCGGCCTCAAAGAATCCTTCAAGCAAGAAATGAAGATTCTAAATCGTCAGGATTGTGCCTCTGCCTGCATGTCAGCGCACTTGCAGCAAAGGCGAGCGACTCATGCATCAACACCCCTTTTTCAGGAAAATCTCGTTTGGAAAAGGCAGCGGCATCAGAAGATCGACCATAAACCCTGATACGAAACCCTACTAATCCTAAAACAGAAAAGGAGGGCTGAGGGCTGCTGCAGGGACGCGCCTGCGGCTCCTCCTGCGCCTCCAGGCCCAACTCCGAAAATAGCGACAGCAGCCGCAGCTCCAGGTCCGCCCTGCGCCCAGATGCACCGCGTCCGTGTTTTTGTAGGGTTTCAAGATAAGATTTAGGGTTTTCATCGAGGTTTCATCAGGGTTCATCGATAGTATTCTGGCTTTCAGTTCTGAGAGTTTGATCAGGATTTGTGGACGGTATTGAGGTTTTTGGTCGAGGCTTTCAGAAGCGTTCAAAGGTCGTATCTAGGCTATTTATCTAGGTTTTGTTATTATTCTCGAGTGTGAGGCGGCCGCCTGGCGCCAAGCCGCACCGCGGCGGGACAGCACCCGGCATTTTCGAGCCCCCCCCCCTGTGGGGTTTAGGGTTTAGTGGTTTAGGGTGTAGGGTTTAGGGGCCCTAGACCCTAAACCCCCCAAACCCTAAAACACAAGGGGGAGGGTCCAGGCTGCAGGCACTGGCTTCAAAAGGGGCCCACATGAAGGCTTCAAAATGCAGGCTTCAAACCCTTATAATAATATGAATAATAATAATATTCATTATATTCACGTTTATTTTTCAACAAGTTAAAAACAAAAATTAAAGTATCTGTCACATCAGAAAGGGGGAGGGCACCTGAAGGGTTCGGGGGCGGGGCCGATCTGCTGTGCCAGCCTCGTGAGCGCATCTGCCAGCGCGCCCGCGCAGTCCGCGGGCTGCTCGGCGGCATGCAGCAGGCAGCCGGGGCCCTCTGTGCCTCCGAATCGGTAGGCTTTCAGCAGGATGTCCAGCGACTGGTCAAAGGCCCACCTGCAGCAGCGCCACAGGCATATTTGCTTCTGTATCTGCTTGTGCTGTCTGTGTCGCCTTCTGTCAGGGGGTGGGCGATCCCAAAAGTAAGTTGTAGCTTACTGTAAAATCTTAAAACTCTTGCGACTGAATTAATGCGGTTCGGCTCCTCGCGTTCGCCTTTCTTGCCTGCCCTCAGGTGCTTAATTTACGACGCGAAACGTCCGCGAGGAGCCGAAGGCAAAATAATTGTCTGGAGCCCAAATTTCGAATCTGAGTCATTCCTGCTAAGCGCTTGGGCTTTTCGGCGCTCGCAAAACGCCATCTCGCGTTGCGAAAAATAACTCCTTGCATTGGGCCGCGAAAAGCTCGCGAAGCCGAAAATATGTAGATTTTGGGAAAGCTTGCGAGGGGTTTTGGAGTTTATGGTAAGCTCAGGAAGTTTCAGGCTGCGCAGTCATCCGACATTAACATTTCCACCCGTGGCGGCGCCACAGGTGAGACCGTTTCTGCATTTGCCTGTGCTGTTTTTCTCGCCTTCTTTCAGCGGGGCGGATCCCGAAAGCAAGTTGGGGTAGCTCAGGAATCTCAGGCTGCGCAGTCATCATAAATTGTAACATTTATTACTGGCTAAGCCTCGAGTTGGAAACGGCAATAGTCAGAGTTGTTTTCCCCGATGACCGATTCTCGGCCGCAGGAACGAGGCCGTTCTGCCGGAGCTCGCCATTTTCAGGCACCTTTTCGTTTTTCCTATCTTTCCTTCCCCTTGTCTTTCTCTCAAATGAGAAGCTGTTTCTTCTCTCGCCCCCTCTCCTCATCCTCCCTCTTGATCGCTTTGATTCTCGACCGTTTTTTGGTAACGTTCGAGACACTAGACCCTAACCCTAAACCCTAAGACCCTGAACAACTCCATAAACCAAAAACCCAAAAAAACCTAAAACTGCCTTGCTCAGAGTGGAGGCTTTGGGGGTGCGCGCCTGACGCCTGCATTGGCAGCCTCAGCAGCGACGCAAGCCAGCAGTTGGCACAGGCTGGCGTGCGCGTGCGGAGCTGCGGCCGGCGGCTGCCCTCCAGCCAGCAGCGGCAGCGCCAGCCGCAGCAGCGCCTCGTCGGCTCCCAGCAGGGCGATCAGGCGGCCCAGCGTGAGCAGCGTGGCCTGCGCCGGTTTCGTAGCTGAGTGAAGAACCCAATCTTAGTACTCATTACGTAATATTTGATCATCTACTGATGATTATGCAGCTACATAACGGACTCGTTCGGATTGTTGTTCGGTCAAAGTTGAAGATACCATACAGCACGAGAAACGAACGAAGGTGTCACTGCAAATTTAAATAAGTTTAAATTCGATCTGAGCCCTGTACCCTGAGCTATGGACCCGGGACAGAATCCACAGATCGCTGATGAAGCCACACTCCTGAGCTTCCAGATGCCCGCGGCCGGTCCTTGGCTGCGGCAATCGCCCTGCGGCTCCTGACTGAATTGACGCTCCCGTCTTCATTCGAACTTCCAAATCCATTCTTTGAATCGGAGAGGCCAGCCTGGCTCTGGATTGGGTGGTGGGTGTCGCTCTCATCGGCCCCCAGCAATCCGCATGCCAAGCAGAAGCCTGAGGGCGCCTCCCTGCTGCAGCCGTGACAGGCTCTGCGCGTGCCATGCATGCCCTAACTGAAACCCTAACTCTGGCACAGGTAACCAAAACCCTAACTCTGGCACAGGGAAGCCAGCCTGGTATTCCGTAACCGACAGCGCGTCGCCCCCCACCGCCGGCGCAGCCTCCAGCAGCACCAGCGCAGCCTCGGCAGCCAGCCGGGAGCTGCGGCGCCAGGCTGTCGCTGCCGCGGCCGCCACGGCCTCCGTGGCCTGCCGCCAGAGCGCCTCCGCTCCGAGAACCGGAGCCTCCGCTCCGAAAACCGGAGCCGCAGCCAGGCTGACGTGCAGGTCCCAACGCCACGACTGCCTGCGCGGACAGGCAGTTCCCTTCCCTCCAACGAAGCAGGCAGCTGCTGTGAAGCTGCGCCGGCAGCTGCACAGTGGCTGTCAGACAGGACGAGACAACAAATGCAGAATCTGTCATCTGTGTTGCTTGCTCATGCACATCGCAGCCTGTGTTTGCCTGTGCTGAGAGCAGAAACGGGGCGCTTCGACGCTGCACTGTCGAGCTTCGGGTGACTGCACCAAACGCCCATCGATCCCAAAAACGCATTTCTAGCAGAAAAAACACATTGTTCGCAGTGCAGGTGTGCTGCGTCGATCCCTGGGTGGCAGGCAGCCCCTGCCGGCTGCGTTTTCGCACCTGGCAGCGGCCGCTGCCGGCCCCTGCTGCGCCAGCAGCGCGGCGGACAGCTTGAGGGCCCGCAGGCGCGCAGCCAGCTCAAGTGCCTCCGGCATGTCAGCCTCGGCGACGGCGCACAGCAGGTCAGAGAGCTCCGCCACGACGCCGGCCGCCAGCTGCAGCGCCTGCTCTCCCAGCGGCTCGCCTGCGGCGGCTGCGGACTCAGTAACACGCCTGCAGTGAGGTGAGATAATGACAATCATAATGACAATGACAATGACAACGACAATGACAATGACAATGACAATGACAATGACAATGCCAATGCCAATGACAAAAGAAAAAACAATGGCAGTGGCAATGGCAACGGCATTGCCAACCATGACAACGACAATGACAACGACAATGACAACGACAATGGCAACGCAAATGACAGAGACGATGATAACGATGGCTCGTCCCTTCCACGGAAAACCTCTGTTGTCCTGGGGGAATGAAGTTTCCGGCACCCATATGCCGGAATCCGCATCACCCTCGAGAGCTTCAGGGTCAAGCCCACCGGAGGCAGCAGTCCCGCTACATGCAGCCTGCCGCGGCAGCAGCAGCAGCAGCAGCAGCGGGCAGTAGCAGCAGCAGCAGCAGCGGCGGGCAGTAGCAGCAGCGGCGGCAGAGGCGCGGCTGCCCTCAGAACCGATTTGCAAGCTGCTGCAGAGATATTTGGGCTTCTTGCAGCACCGCAGCGCGCAGCAACGGGCACTCAAGTCAACGAGCGCTGCGCTGCTGGGCTCTGATGCATGCGCAACCCTGAACCCTCTTGGGCAAGTGCTCTGCTGCGGAGTTAGGGTAAACCTTAAACCCTACGCCCTACAACCCTAAATGCTCTCAGACAGCTGTGGTGGGGGCGGACTCACCGGGCCCAGCCTCCCAGCTGAAGGCCAGGCAGCCCTCGGCGACCGCCAGCAGCCCCTCGACGGTTCCAGCCAGTCCCATCGGCCCAGCGCTGGCCTCCGGCTGCCAGGCGCGCTGCGAAGCCTGCCGCAGCGCGGCTCGAGAAGCAGCCCGCATGCGGCCGGCCGCCACCGCCTCCGATTTCGGCAGATTGACCGGAGCGGCAGCAGCCGGCGCGGTCCTGCAGGCACACAGACGTGCCGGATGTAACGAGGTTTGAAACCCTAAATTGAAGACCCTGATACCCTTCACGCATACGACCGAAAACGTCCTCAGAGCTCATGTCCGTGTGCGGTGCTGAAGGGACTGGGAAGAGGTGAACAGAGGGCAGGCAGACGGGCGCGGCTGCAAGGGGAGCGATTAGAAGCCCAGTCCTTCTATGGAAGAGCTCTCTTGTCTGGGGGGCATTCGCTGGCGCCCACACACCGGAGTCCCCCCCTCACCCTGCAGGCTCCCAGGGTCAGGCCCATCGGAGGCAGCCTCCCGCAACAGCGGCAGCAGCAGCCCTGTGCAAGCCGATCGATTGCCTGCCCCCCCAGAGCCGAGCCGCAGTACGGCAATCTGCGTAGAGTGCAAGGCTCACGCTGGCAGAGCTGCCTGGGGACTCGCGGCCGCCGGCTGCCCCTCTCGCGGGCTCGGCCCGTCGCTTTCGGCGGCCAGCACGGCCGCGCTGCCGGCCAGGGCTGCGAGGTGGCGGGCGTTAGTCACAGGCGGCAGTGCCAAAGGGCCGTCCTCCTCCTCCAGGCTGTCGCTGTCCAGCAGCCGGGCGCCCATCGCCGCCAGCAGCGGCTGCACCGCCGCCTGCAGCCGTCTGCAGCCGCGGCAGCCTGGGCTCGGCGTCTGGACTAGCTGCTGAACGCATGCCTTGGGGGGGGCGGAAAAAAATGAGAGCACGCATGGCAGCCTTGCAGCAGCGCGTCGGTGCCAAGCAGCGCGCCTGACAGCAGCTGCCGCGAGTTCGGAGGCCAGCCCGGGTGGTAGGAGGCCCCCTGCGGCCGCCAGCAGGGGCGGCGCCAGCGCCACTGCCAGCGGCTCCGCAGCCGCCGCCTGCGAGCCTCCCAAAAGCGGCTGCCGCAGCTGCTGCAGCAGCTCGGCCGCGTGGCTCGGCTGCAGCAGCTCCCGGAAACCCGCCGCCTGCTCCGCTGCGGCCTCTCTCAACGCCGCCACCCTCACCTCCCCCTGCGGCCATTCCAGCTTGTATCACTGACTCTTCTTGCGGCGTCGTCGAGCCAGCAGGAGTGGTTTTTTTGGGCGCCATGTTGGAAAATCGTACCTCTTTTTGGGGCGCCGCCTGCAGCAGGCCGGCCAGCATGGCTGCGACGGCCGAGCTCAGCTCCGCAGCGTGGCTGGCAGGCGCCCCCTCCCTCCGCGCCAGCCTGCAGCAGACAGGTAGGAGCTCATGCTTGGTCCGCGGACGGCGGCTGGAAAGTTAAGTTGGATTGGGAGGAATGCTGACGTCTGGAGGCGGCCGACAGCCTGGCGCATGAGCGACCGCCACTGCTTGGGCGTGCGGATCGCATAGGCCGGCTGCTCCAGGTGCCAGTTGCGCAGGCTCTCACTCAGTGCCTTCACTGCCGGCGCGGCGGCAGGCGCCTGCACACGGCACGCAGACGGCTGTTAGATGAGCAATAGACTGCATGCTGCTCTGCAGAATCCAGACGAGCAGAGGCATGCACGCCCCCGCTCTGCATTTCAAAGGAGGCTCGCCTCTGGGTCCATGCCGGCCAGGTAGGCAGCCAGCGCCGGCACGCTGCCCAGTGCGAGCTTGCTGGGCGTATTTCCTGCAGGAGATAGGTCGGGTGAGATGGGTGACTGGCCATCTGGGGGGGGCGTGGCAGCTGGGCTGTCTCACAAGCGGCCTTACGGCATCTGCCTCCTTGGCAATCACAGCTGCAGTGACCTCAGGGGGGCAGCAGCTCACCTGATGGGGATATTGGCGGGAATGCGGGCACTCCAGCCGCCTCCCGGCGCTCCGGAATCAGCAAGGAGCCGCGACATGAGGCGAGCAACGCTTCGAATCCCGGTTCCTGGTGCGTGCCGGTGGCCTGCAGCGCGTGCACCTCCGCCAGCTGCTCGAGGATGGTCGAGCTGCTGATCTCGGTGCTGTCCAGCAGCCCATGCGCGTCGCTGAGGCCGTCCATTTCGATCACCAACCAATCACCAGGGCAACATGCCGGATGTGCTCAACGTCTGGAAGCGCGACGTGGCTGCCAGCAGCGCCATCGGGCGCCTGGCAGACAATGTGGCGATGGATTCGGCGTCAATGGGCAAGAAGAGCTGGCATTGAAAGGTGTAATGCTGGCTCCTGCCTGGCATGGAATGGCAATGCTCAGTCAGCATGATACTCGCAAGTCTCACATCTCACACCCAATGCGAGTGTGACGGCTTGTGATCGAGGCAGCCAGGCTTATGCAGCGCTGCTGCCCTGGCTGACTTGGCCAGAATGAAGGCCACGGCAGGCGGCCTTGCTTGCAAAGGGGGCCGTGCAGAATGTGGAGTCATGCATAGTCATGGGAGTCATGGCTGGCATTCTTCTCTCTTACATGGCGTGAAAGGGGGGGCCCAGCACCCCAGCATGAAGCAATGACCGAAAAGACAAGACGGCTTCATGACAGTGTGGCCACTCTCCAGCTTGCTGCTGCTGCTCAGCCAAGCATGCCTTCCTACGCCCTGACAGCGCTGAGTGGTTGGCATTGCCCTCCTTGTCCTCCTTGCGCAGCACTGCTGGGACACATACACCTGGAGAAACGCGCCACCACAGCTGCCTTGTTGGGGCTGGCAAGTCCGCAGGGACATAGCCGGTATACACGAGACAGGCATGAAGACGACCGAAGCAGCTCGGCGCTAACAGCCGGTCTCTGGGGCGGCCAGGCGCGCTCGGCACGCCGCCGTAGGCTCGCCCGCCGCCGGCCGCCAACCCCAGAAGGTTCAGCCTTTAAAGGCGGCGCCACTCGACCCCCGGGCAGAATCTCTCAGCATCGCAAAATCGTCGTCCAGCAACAGGGGGCTCTTGCCAGCACCGGCGGGCGCACAGAAGGATGAGCGAGGCCAGGACGAGCGGCCACTGCAAGTGGTTCAACCCGACGAAAGGCTTCGGCTTCATCGAGGCCGCGTCAGGCGAGGACGTGCGCCTCCCGCTCCCTCCCAGGCTCTCCCGGGCGGGGCGCCGCTGCCTGCCCTGCGCGCCGCCGCGGCCGCGAGTTTTGGACGCGCGAACCTTGCGCGCTTCCGTTACGCCAGAAGGATCGCCCGGTATCCGGGAAGGGCGTGCCTGTTGCTCTGCGGGCGGCTGCCTGGCGACCGGGCGGCCGAGGCGCGGGCGCCGGGCGCGCGGGCCCTTCTGATCGCCGGGATCCCGGCGCCGAGCGCGCGCCGGCACGCCCCACCGGCCGGCCCTGACCCGCCTGCCCGGCCGCGCGCAGGTGTTTGTGCACCAGACGTCGATCAAGGCTCAGGTGCGCGCCCTCGAGCAACCTCGGGCCCGCCGCCGCGCCCGCGCTTTGCGCGCCCCGCGCCCGCTCCTTCCCGCCTGCCTGCCTTGGCGCCCCACTGCTGACGCTTACTGCGCCCGCAGGGCTACCGTTCGCTGGCTGAGGGCGAGGCGGTCGAGTTCGACATGGAGACCGACGACACCGGCCGCAAGAAGGCCATCAACGTGACCGGCCCCGGCGGCGGCCCCGTCCAGGTCCCTCACTCTCCCGTCCCCGGATCTCATGCCCTTCCGTGGCATCGAGAGAAAGCAAGCGACTGACACTCGGAGATCCTCCTGCCACAGGGCACGCCGCGCCCCTCCTCGGATGGCTCGGTGCGCGCCCGAGGCTCCCCCTCCTGGTCCAGCATGCCTCCAACGCAGCATTGCCAAGCGGGGCTGCATGGCCGGCATGCAGGGCTACTCTGGCGGCGGCGGCGGGTACGGCGGCGGCAGCTACGGCAGCGGCGGCGGTGGCTATGGCGGCGGTGGCGGCGGATACGGCGGCGGCGGCTACGGCGGTGGCGGCCAGGTGCCCTCTGCGGCCTGCAGCCCTGTTTGGCCCTCATGGCCCGTCATGCACCATGCCATACATCTGCTGCCATGTGCTTCAGCCCACAAGTAGCCCGGCATGTCTCATGCCCCGGCAATGTCCCACATGCAGGGCGGCGGCGGTTATGGCGGCGGCAGCTACGGCGGCGGCAACCGCGGCGGCGGCGGCGGCGGCTACTACTGACCCGCAACTGCCGCAGCCCCTTGAGCCCGCGCAAGGCCCGGGTGACCGCGAGCACTGCTTCGCCGCACCGCCGCTGCGCACTGAGCCGCGCCGCCCGCCCCGCGCGCCGCCGCTGAGAGAGTCGGCTGATTCGCCTTGCTTTGCTGCGCACCGTCCATTCCCGGCCCGTTTTTGCGCCGTTTTCGCCGCCCCCCGTGTTGCAGCATGGGGGCGCGGCCCGCAGGTGTGACGAGCCCCGCATGCCCTTGTCTGTGTGTAAGCGGCCGGACATGCCGGCTGCCGCCCAACCGCCTTTGGAGTGTGTGCCTTGCTGACGCCCCCCCGGGGCCATAGGACCCGCCGCCCCGCCTTCTGTACAGTAGTCTGCCTGCCAGAGTCTGTCCGCCGTTGTCCGCGCACGCGAGCCAAGCCAGCAAGCAAAGCTGCAAGTGGGTAATCAGACCGACCATACGTGCGGAGGCATGCCTTGCAACGAGCACCACAGGCTGAAAGGCAGCAGCATGCCTGTGCTGCAGGGGTGTTCGATGCCTAGCAACTGCCGGCTTACACATCGGCGGCTGCCCCTGTCTCGGCCAGCAGCAGGGAAGCATCAGTCCTAGCAGCAGCAGGCGCAGCAACAGCAAGCACGCGGGCGCGAATGCAAGCAACGGGGGGTGGGCCTGAAACCAAGTCATCGTCCAGGCGCCTCAGCCGCGCACACGCACGTGCTCCGGCGTGGAGCCGCGCGGCTGCCGGCCGGGCGCGCCCCACGGCAGCCAGGCGCGCCCCCTGCCGCCGCCGCGCCTGAAGCGGCACAGGAACGGATGCAGCGGCTCCTGCTCGCCGCCGCCGCCCGGCGCCTCGCCCTCCGAACCCGAGCCCGACGCTTCGGAGCCGTCGGAAGCCTGGCTGCCGCCGCCCGAGCCGCTGCCGCCACCCCCCTCACCCGCTGCCGGCTGCTGCTCGCCCCCTGCCTCGCTGCCGGAGCTCCCGTCCGCGCCGCCAGGCGCCCTGCGGACGCAGCCGGCTGAGTACCGCACGCCACTGCTGAGGCAGCTGCAGCTGACCATTCCGAGAGGGGCTCACACCGTGGCGGGGCGCTGCGGCCGCCAAGGGAGGCCGGCAGGCTCTGAGACAGCGGAATGCCGCCGCTGCCGCCGCGCCCGCCCTCTGCGCCCTCTCCGCCGCTGCTGTCGCTGTCGACCGTGAAGGCGAAGCGGTTGCGGCGGCCGCGGGCGCCGCGCGCCCGCGGCGGAACCGTCGCAGCACGGGCCTCGGCCTGATCGGCGAAACTCCAGGTGCGGACGACTGGGTCGGCTGCAAAGGGAGTCAGGTGAGGGTGAGCATCCGGGCCCACGGTCAGCCAGGCATACCCTGGCCGCAGCCGGCTGGGCTGCTCAGGACTTCAGCGCAGCGACGTTGGCTGATGAGGCTGACGCAGGCGGGGTTTTGACAGCGAGCAAGCGCGCAAGCTGCCGGCTCGACTCGAAAGAATCGGGGGCACGCGAAGCGGCGCTGCTGCGGGCAAAGAGACGGAGCTCCCCTCCTTGAGGGGGACGGGCGGCATGGAGAGAGGACGGGAGTTCCCACACAAAACGGTTCGTTCCCGCAACGAAGAAAGGGCAGGGCTAGTCCCCACAAGAGAGGGGAACGACCGATGCGGAAGCCGCCGAATCCTCCCTGGCCCCCTTCAGTTGCCCACATTTCCCACATTTTCCATATCTCCACGGGGAGCGCGGCCGTACCGGAGCCGCACGCGAGGACGTTGTCGCCGATATCGACCGAAAAAGCAGGGCCCGGCCCAGCGGAGAGGCGCTGCCGCGCCGCGCGCGACCCGCCCGGAAGCCGGCGGCTGCTGCCAGGCAAGCCGCCGCCGCCGCGGCCGCCCCTGAGGGCCGCTTCGGTGTCTAGGAGCAGCGCCGCGCCGTCGCCAGCGGCCGCCGCCAGCCAGGGGTCCTCGAAAGCCAGGCCGCGGATTGGCGAGCGCTGCGCCCAGAGTAGCGCAGCGCGCTGACTGGGCGCCCTGCGAGCCCAGGCGGAGGGGGGCCTCAGACTTGGAGGAAAGACTGGGAACGCTCCAGGCGCGGCCGGGGAACCGCGTTTCGATTTGCAGCTGTGTTGAATCCGATGGATTCAGACCGAGGCACATGTTGACGCGCTGTGATTCAAAGGTTTGTGACTGCCGAGTGAAACATCAATGGACCTGATATCGAAATTAATAATTGGACATTGGAGCCTTCGAAATGGCACACTATTTATTTCCGCTTCAAATTTGCTCCTTATGCAGAGACCCATCGAGACCCGGGCGGCCGGAGCCGCGAGCCACCGCAGCGGCGCCTCGGACCCTTTCCGGTGGCGTTCAAACTCTGGATGTAACTCCTGGAGGTTACACAACGTTGGGTGTAAATTCTGGAGGTTATGAGAAGCAATTGGATGCGTCAGAATCGTGGAGAGCGTGGGCGAAGGGGGAGCCTGAACCTGAGGTCTACTGCGGTGACGGCTCCATCGGCTCCCGCCAGGAAAGCGGTGCGGCCGTCTCTGGAGCCTTCCACTTGCAGCGGCGCAGTGGACAGGCCGGCCTCCCAACCGCCGGCCGGCGAGTGGTGCCACTTGGCGATGCCTTGCCCAGTTGCCAGGCTGTGCATGTGCAGCGTCTGGCCTGCTGTGACCTGCACAGGGGCGGTCGATGTGAGAGCGCTCAGGCGGCGTTTGGGAAAAGATAAATTACCAAAATACTTCAACGATATTAAGGAATAAAGATTAAATGGCATTTGATTGTGAGGGCATGATGGGACCGGAAGGGGGGGATTGATGGCCGGCCACGCCAGCGTGGGGCTCCCTACCAACAGGAGGCAGGGGATTATCGAATCGAGTTGCAGTCCTACATGGAAACGTGCCAGGCACAAACATGGAACGGTGCCAGGCCAACATGATGCGTGTGATTTCAGTGAGCGCAACAGCTGCAAGTCGAGCCACAATGTGATCCCAGTCTGCTCGCACTGCAGCCACTGACAGCGCCCTTTGATCCCTCCCGGTCCTGAAAGCAGCTTGCAGGCAGAGGTGGGGAATAGAAACAGAGCAGGTGGGGGGCAGCGCGCCAGCAGGTGCGAGCCTCGCGGCTTGGCCGCCGTCACCCAGTCCGGGAACGCAAGCAGCGAGACGCGCCGCAGGCTCTCCTTGCTCCACAGCCGCACGGTGCAGTCCCAGGAGGCGCTGTACACGTTCCTGCGGCCGGGCAGCCGGAGCTTTAGGTGCCCTCCAAACACATGTTTGGACGTCCCTAAAGCCACGCTTAAACGCCCCCTGAAAACACGTATTTCCTGAACTTGTGACCCCTGCTCGCGAGCCAGGAATCAAAAAGGCACGGACTCAGTCAGCCTGGCCTGGCAAGCCTCGGCAGCTGGGTCCCTTCAGGCGATGGGCGCCTGCATGGGTGAAATGGGCTCCTGCAGCGGGACTGGGCTTTGCATTCCGAGGCACACGGTCTGTTAGTAATCAGGGCAGGGCAGCGATCCGAAAGCACGGGCACATCCTCAGCACTCCGGTCCACTACCCAGGCTATCCACAGCCAAAATGCGCAGAGAGCGAAAAATCGGGCGCGGCGTCGAGGAGTAGAACCTGGCATCAAGCGCCAGCGATACGACCGGGCCGGTGTGCCCGCGCAGGCGCGTGGGCGCCGTCAGATCAAAGCCGCCGCTGCCGCCGCTGGGGCCAGGCCGGCAGCGCCACAGTCGCAGAGCGCCATCCTGCCCGCCGCCGCACACCTGCCCACGCGACCTCAGGTCTGAGCGCCAGACAGGCGGGCGGGAGGCGCTGCAGGCTGGCGGGGCGGCAGGAAGCTCGCCAGAAGCTGCTCGTCGATGGCGAGGCTCTTGACGGCCCCTGGCAGCCGCGCGCTGCTGGCCCTCGGCAGACCGGCTTGCAAGTCCCACAGCCGCACTGTGCAATCCGCGGAGCCTGCAGTCGGCACCGAAGCAAAGCTCTCGGGCTGCGGGAGACCGCACCCCCAAAGTCCTCCGCCTGCTCCTGGCATGACTGCACAGGCATGACTGTGCAAGCTGGCTTGGCTTGAGACACGCAAGGGCAGTTGGGCGAGAGACCAGACTCGCTGTGGGGGACATGACAATGCTCGGTGAAGAAGGAGAATGCCACCATGCAGGAGCTTGGAGGGGGAGCAAGGCATGAGGCTGCTGGGAGGGGGCAAGCACCGGTGGCTAGGAGGTTGCGGCAGGGCAGCAGGCCGACCGCCTGCACTGCCCCCGAGTGCCCGTACAGCATGTCCGCCAGGCCACGCCCCCCAAAGGCGCGCGCGCCCCGCATCTTGCGGCTGAACTGCGCCTGCCAGCCAGCGCCGCCCTCCAGCGCCGGCACGCGCCAGCGCCGAGCAAAGTGGCCTTGCCAGACCTGCAGGCTGCCCGCCTGTCAGGCGCCTGCAGGGCCTTCCGGGCTACGGTGAGGGAGGATGGGGGCTGGAGGCATGCCCGGTTGGCGACGCCGTCCCGGTTCAGGTCTCGCCAGTGGCGGCAGACGGCGCTGGCGATGCACAGCTCGCGCGGCCCCAGGAAGCGGAACACGAGGTGCACGGCGCCGGCCGGCAGGTCGCCGAAGCAGGCTCGGTACTCGTCTGGCTGTGCAGGGGTCTGGGCCGCAGCAGGGCTGCAGGATGGCTGGGCAGGCTCCGGCTCGCGCGACGCAGGCTGCACGCCGGTCTGCGTGGGTGCGGTCACCGGGCCTTGCGGGTTCTCCATGCCGGCGCGTACGATGTAAAGAGGGTAAGGCAAAAGGCTGCAAAAGGAGAGAATCGCTGGCTGAAAAAGGAGAGCGTCCAATCGAGTCGATCGCTATACACGGCGCGATGACTGCCTATTGAGGCGAAAAGCTGCGCCCAGGGCGTCGCAGCAAGGAGATGCCGGGCAGATCTGGCGTCCAGCGAGGCCGAGCGCAACTCAAAAACTAATCCGATTACTCTTCTAGATAGAATGTGTTATCCGTTAGCGGCGGCAGCCGCCGATCGCTTTGTGCGGCTCGGGCGTCGCGAAGAAAGACAGCAAAAGCCAGGTTGAGCGTCGCAGCGAGCGAGCGCGGGAAGGCGAGCAAAGCCGATCTAGGCGTCCGAACAACGCTTTCGATTGGCAAAGTGCACAGTATCGAGCTGGTGCTTGCCGGACCTAGCAGCTTCACGGGCATCGTGCATTTCCGGGGGCAGAGCATCCGGATTGCTGCGAAATCTATGCCCAGCCAGCGCCCACGGGGCGGCCCGTGAGCAGTACATGAGGTTCTGAAGCTCCATTAGCGAGCCAACGATGGCGGAGCCGCGCGTGGCCAGCTTGCTGCATCAGCTCATCAGAATCCACCTCCACAAGTTCACCAACACGGCGGAAGGCCCTGTG
Source organism: Trebouxiophyceae sp. KSI-1 (assembly GCA_003568905.1). Taxonomy (NCBI): domain Eukaryota; kingdom Viridiplantae; phylum Chlorophyta; class Trebouxiophyceae; species Trebouxiophyceae sp. KSI-1. Next base: position 21,263 of record BHFV01000193.1, read on the forward strand.
GCGCAGGAGGACGCACTCAGGTGCCTGATATCAGACCGCAAGATGATGTATTGCCCGCAGGCCCTGGGAACGCCGACCCCAGCTCGCTGGTCCTATGCGATGTGATGCCTGTCGGGCTGCAGGTTTGCGCAGCGCGTCTTGGCCAGCAAGCAGGCGGCCTTCGGCGCCGTCGACTCGCTCACGCTGGTGCAGCAGCTGCAGCGGCAGCTGGCCAAGACGGGCCAGCGCCAGCTCGCGCTCAGGTGCCTCTCCCCACCCTTGCATCACGCTACCAGCTCATCAACCAGGCCAGCCCGAACAGGAGCCGGCCTGGCAGGGTCTCGGACGCATGCCAGGAGCTGGCCGCGGCGGGCGTGGACGAGTGTGCGGTGGCCGCTCTGCTGTCTGAGCTGTTTGACAGCGGCGCGCAGCCAGCCCGCAGCTTCACGCTCACAAGCGACAATGCCGCGCCGCCGCTGCAGCAGGCGCGCCCCCTAGAAACCGATGCCGCCCACAAAACCGGCTTCTAATGGTGCAGCAGCAGCAGCAGCATCCTCACAGCCTCCACCCGCTTGCCACCGGATGTTCCCTTCCACCTGCCCTGCGAGAGCCTGCTTCCAAGTCCTGCCGAGCGAGAAGCCAAGTTGCCATGCAACAGACAAGGCACATGCCTCCTGTCGCACGCTTGTCAGATGGCCTCTTGCGCCTGCCACAGGGCTTGCTTCTCAGTCCACACCAGCGGGCAGCTTACATTGTACTGAACGGCTGCAGGACCATCCCTTCTCCTCCCACTTTGACGCCCGCATGGAGCGCTCGCTGCGGCCGCCTCGCCTCGGCCTGCCGCAGGAGCAACCGCAGCCGCCGGCCGCGAGGCAGCCCGCCGCCAACCCCCACGAGGAGGTGGGCTCCCTGCCCCATGCCATGGAACCTGCGAATTGGAGGCAGACAAAGGCAGCACATAGATCCAGCTCTTGGGTAGACGCGGGTGCCTATGCCCGCACCAGAGGGGCCTCCCTCTGCCCCACAGCCTGCTTTCACGTACGGTGCGGACGGCATGGATCACTCAGCAGCAGGGCCGTTGCCATGCACCTGGCTCGCTGACCCTAAACCCGAAACCCTAAACCCTAAGTCACCGGCAGCCACTCCTGCCCGGCAGCCACATGGGGCCACCCTCTGCCTGCTCCAGGGCAAGGCAAGGGCTCGGCCCTTTCCTAGGACAAGCTCCGCTGTCAGGGGGTGTTCGCTGCCGCCCCCGGCCGCCGTTGCCTCCCAGCAGCCTCCGAAGCCCCCCGCCGACACTGGTCACACATCACGCCCAAAGCGCAGGGAACCGCCTTCATTGATAATGGCCACTGCGCCGCCTGACGCGCCCATCTCTCACTCACACTTTCGAGGCAACACGCCAGAAAGCTTGGGAAGCTTTGCACGAAATCGGAGCGCGATGCGCCGCCCGAGCTCTCGAGAGTGGAGAAGGCTCTTGACGAGACGGGGTCGCCTGTATTTAGGGTTTCTCTCTGAACCCTAAACTCGTAAACCCTAAACCCTGCTCGCTCCGCAGTCCACGAGCACGCTGCTGGTGCGCGAGGTGCTGGCCGCCTGCCAGGGCATCAACGGCGCCCACATCGCGGTACCAGAGGGGGACGAAGCTGTCACGCGGCTGGACGCCAAGCTGGGCATTCCGCTGCCGGAGCGCCAGCTCATGGCCAAGCTGGCCGAGCTCGGCTGGCTCTTCCGGTGCCTCCCTGCTTCCGTTTTTTTGGCCGAGTGTTACTGGTGGGGTGGGACTGCAAGGCGCCTGGGTGAAACGAGTCTTCCCCGCTTCTTCCCCCCTTTTCTGGGAGAAGTGCAGGCATGTCTCCCCGTGCAAACCACGGGGCCGTCCGCGCCGGTGGAACGATTTCATCTGGTTTTTCCATTGTTCCGGGGATACCATGTTACCTTTTGCATGCATCGGTGCCGAGCGAGCCGATGCTGCCTTCCTTTCCGAGGAGGCGGGGAGTAGATGTGGGGCAAAAGATGCCCCATACGTGCGGGGAGCATTCCGCTGCACGCCGCCGAACAACCCCCGAAGGAGTCAGTGGCTGGGGCCCCTTTGCATCACACAGGAGCATGCTGCTTCCATGCATCAACAGGCTGCCTCCTGCCAGCCATGCCACTGCCACTGCCCCCTCACCTCATCCGGGCAAAACCCAGCCAGTTTCCGGTGCCCCCTGGTGCGATGTCACTTTTGAATCAATGTTTTTATTTAATGTCCTTGTCGACGTCACTGCCACGGCGCCTGCCAGGCCCAGTGCCCGCAGCCTCCTGCTCCGCTGCAATGGCAGCGACTCACAGCCCGTCCCTTACTCAGAAACGCTCAGTTGTCCGGGTGGCTTTTCCCGGCACCCATACGATGCCGGAATCCCCCAACCCACCATGGAGAGCCCCAGTGTCAGGCCCACCGGTCGCAGCCTCCCGCTGCCGCCGCCAGTGATTATGGGCCGCCGGGGCCGCAGGAAGCTGCGAGCGCACGCGGACGGAGGCGCCGCCGGCCCCTCGGCGGGCGCCGTGCGCCGCGCCTTCCTCTGCTCGCTGCGGCAGGAGCTGGCCGACTTCTACCGCCTGCTGGCGGTGCTGGAGGCGCAGGCGGGCAATCCGCTGCCGGCCGGCGCGGGGGACGAGCCGCAGCCGCCGTACCTGACGCTGCGGCGCCTGCTGGTGTGGCTGGGAGAGCCTCTGGCACGCCCCCCACCTGCCCCCTCCGCCTGTTCCCTGCATGCTGGACTGGCTTGCGGGCTGCAGGGCGGCTGCGTCACGGGAGCAGCCGGCAGTCCACACCTGCTCGAGTGATCTGCAAGCAGGCAGGGCTCGGATCGTGTGCTTCCGGTTTCTCGGGGTGTCAGCATGCATGCCTGCTGGCCTGGCCTGGCATGGCATGCTACATGCCGGCATGCAAAGGGAACCAAATAAGGCTAGGCGAGGGGGGATTCCATGTGAGCCGCACGCAGCCATGCTGCTGAGCCGCGCCGAGGCGGGCCGGGCCGCTGCAGGTGCGCATGCGCTGGCTGGCGGCCGTCGCCGACTCTGTGGCCGGCCTCGCGGGCGGCCGCCTGCTCGCGGCGCTGGAGGCATCCGCTGCCCACGGGCAGCCTCTCATCAGGTGCGGGCCTTGCGCTGCGCTTTCAGGGAGGCCAGCCTGCGGCTGCCGGCGGAGGTTTCCAGATGAAAGCCCGTCTGCGGCGGGGCTGCAGCGGCAGCGGCATGCGTGAAGTGGAAAGGGACAGAGGAGCGGCAGCTGCAGGACCAGAAAGGATACTGTTGTGGCGACGCACTGCACTGCTCACTCGGAGGCGAGCGCCGAGAGCGGCTCAGGAGACCTGAACCCTCGGAATGGAAATGCTCTTTATCTGTCATTCGCCAGAAAGCCGGATCCAGGCCCAGCGGCAGCAGCCTCTCGCCGCATGCGGACTCGTGACCGGCAAGTTCCAGTCGTTATGGGCTCAAGTCCGGCTCCTGGCGTCCGTAGGGAGGCGCTGCAGCGCTGCCTCAAGCTGGCGGCGGTGCCCTACCTCGGTCAGATCTGGCTCTGGGTCTTCCACGGCCGCCTGCAGCCGCCGCCGGGCGACGCTCCCGACTTTTTCATCGTCAGCGACCGGGACGGCCTGGGTGGGTGGCACTCTTCCTGCATCTCCCCTCGCTCCAGCACCACGTTCTTATCACTCCTGGAGAACGATGGGTAGCAAAAACTGCAGACCTGTGAATGTCTTCTGCGCGATCAGGTCACCGTGCTGCGCTTATTGATGCTGGTATTGGATTCAGAAAAAAGGGAATGTTTTTATCTATCAATTGGGTGAGCAAAGCATGCTGTTTCGGGGGCAAGGACCTTCTGCGCCTCTGCTGGTGGTATGCGAAAGGGGGGATGACGCGATGCACGTGATGTCGCGGTAGGGTTCTACGGCTCGGAGCTGGGGTATGGGCCTGCCTTGGTGTATCTTCGATGGAAGCAGCAGCAGGGCGGGAGCCGCTCGCATGCCCTCCAGAGCCCCAAGCTTCCAGGAAGCTGCAGTCATCTGCTGTGCGCGAGGCGGTCAATCCGCTCCTGCAGCGGGAGATTCCATCCGGTCAGGCTGACACTGTGGCTCCAGGGGGTCAGATTCACCATAGGCGGACACCAGAGCGTATCTTGTGAAGCGCCCTGCTGTCTGAGCTCTTCCCCTGCATCTCCCGCTTGCCGCTCTCTTGTGGGGAGGAGCCATGCCCGAAGCATCACCTGGCTTTGTCACGTGCAGCCGCGGGCGCGCCCGGCCACGGCAAGCTGTGGCGGCAGGGATACCGGCTGGAGGACGCCATGCGCTCGCCCTTCGTCCCGCAGGAGCTGGCGCAGCGCATCCTGCGCGCGGGCAAGAGCCTGAACTTCCTCAGGCGCGGCCCCCCCGCGAACCTTGCCAAGAAATCAGCGGAAGTAAGCGCCTGCCTTGGTCGCTGGGCTGTAGTTGCGTCACTGGGATGCAGCCCGTGCTCTTGTCTGGAGCATCGCAGCTAAGACCCTTGGTTGGCTGCTTGCTGAACACGCTGGCATGCATGCGGCACGTTTGGACTGATGATCGTTGGCAGCGGCGCCTGCAGGGACTGCTGCGGCGATGTCGAGTGGACGCAGCAGGCGTCGCGCGCGGCGCTGGCGGCGGAGGCTGCCAACCTGCAGTACGACCAGGTGCTTCTGCTGCTTCAGTTTTTCGACCCTTGGGCGGCGACTTGCCTGACCTCCCGCGTGTGCTGCGCCGCCGAACGGCCTGCGACAAGGTGAGAGCAGAAGTGACTCGGCCTGCTTGGCTCTCGTGCCGCAGACGGAGGCGATAGAGAGCGTGGTCACGCGCGCGGGCAGCGACATCGACGCACACGTCGTCCACATCTTGCTGACCAAGTTCAACCTACAAGAGCATTGCGGCGCCATCAAGCGCTACCTGCTCCTGGGCCAGGTGAGCCGTCCGCCCTACTTGTGGACGCACCAGGGGGGCTGGCTCGGGACCTGCTGCGCAAGTCGAGCTTGTCACGCAGCCTGATTGCGTCGGCGGGCCTGCAGGGCGACTTCATCGAGGCGCTGATGGACAACGTCGGCGGCGAGCTGAGCCGCCCCGCGCGCGAGATCAGCGAGTTCTCGCTCAACGGCTGCCTGGACGCGAGCCTGCGCGCCTCGTCCGCGCAGTACGACGCGCCCGACCAGGTCAACCGCCTGCGCATCAAGCTCGAGACGTCGCAGCAAAACGACGAGGGTGCGCGCTCCCCGTCGCCGCGTTTCCGAATCGCGCGGCAGGATCCCGGAAACAAGCGGCGGCCGCCGACGGGTTCGCTGGCGCCCGCAGGCTGGGACGTGTTCACGCTCAAGTACGAGGTGGACGAGCCGCTGGCGACGGTGCTGGACGCGGGCGCGATGCGCGCCTACCTGCGTCTCTTCAAGCTGCTGTGGGCGCTCAAGCGCGCGGAGCACAGCCTGAACGACTGCTGGGTCGAGCTGAACGGCGTGCAGCGCCAGCTGACCGCGTTCCCCAAGCTCATCCAGCGCGCGGGCGCGCAGGCCTACGGTGCGCCTCTTTTCTCTGAGAGTCCGGGCTGCATGCGGGAGAAACATGCAGCCGAATGGTCGAGGACGATCAGGACAGGGATCCTGCCCAAACCTGGCGTCTTTCGCAGCAGGGCTGAATCCCACCGACCCACAGCTGCCGCGCATACCTGAGCCGTCCGCGTCGGTGCATGCCGGCAGCGTCCGCTGAGACGCACATCTGCTTGCAGGCACCGAGCGGGTGTGGGAGGAGCTGCGGCACTGCCACCGGCTGCGCAACGAGATGGCCCACCTGGTCGGCAGCCTGCAGGCCTACATCATGTGCGAGGTGGTGGAGGCGGCTTGGACCGCATTCCTGGCGCGGCTGCAGTCGGTCCAGGACCTGGACGGCCTCATCCGTGCGGCCCTTTCCCCCTTGTCAGCCCTGCTTTCAGGGGCAGACGCACCGTTCTTACTAACTCATCGTCGCCACAGCGCATCGCACGCAAGCGTCATCCGTGTGAGCGCTGGCCTCATTCTCGTCGATATGGATGCTGGCGATGTTATGGGCTGGGAGGGATGCGACCGCTCTCTTTCAGCCACACCTCGACATGCTTGTGGGCCGCAGCTGCGTCCGCACGCGCACCAGGCGCCGATGTGCAGTGCAGCTTGCCGCCTGCCTCAGCCAGGTCACTTCGGGGGGGGGGGGGGTGTCAGCGGCCGCCAGGGGCCGCGCCACCCGCCGTCATGCTGCGCATGCAAGGGCCCCTCCGGTCTGCCGTGCTGCTGCAGTGGCAGGAAACTGCAGCCGGGGTGCCTCTCACTGGGGACCAGTGCATCCTTATGTGGGGGCACTGGCAATCACCCATCCGGCAGCACAGCTTTCGTGAGGCCACCGGCTGTCAGCTTGCGACGAGAGAGCTTTTCCGGCAAAAATCGGCCGAGTGATCTGAGCTCCATGACCCCTCCGCAGAGGCGCACGAGGAGTACCTGGCCACGCTGCTGCAGCGCACGCTGCTGGACGACGCGGCGGCGGGCCCTGAGGCCGTGCCGGGCGCGCCCGCGCCAGACGTGCAGGAGGACCTGCGCGCTCTGCTGGGCCAGGCGCTGCAGCTGCGGCCCAAGATCCGGCTGCTGGCCGACGCGGCGCGCCCCCCACTGCTTCTCACTCTGCCAGGGCGGAAGGAAGTCTGTCGCTGCCGCCGCCAGCGGGGAGAGCCACGAGAGCGCAGCGCTTCCATGGACTGGCTCCGCAGTCTGGGAGTGACTGCCGGTGCCCACCGAGGCTCGCATCAGCCTCCAGGGCACCAGAATCAGGCTATCTGGCCCCTGCAATCTGCCACAGAGAGTACTTACCACACAGGCCCACGCTCGCCCCGGCAAGCTTGGCCTCTGCCTGCGCCTGGCGAAAGCGACGGCCGCGGGGCCTGCCCCTGTTTTCCCGCGCCCAACCCGCCTGGCGCTGACTCAGCGTGCGAATCGGCCGCAGGTCTCGTCCGCCTGCCTCAAGGCGCGCATGCTGGCTCAGGGCGCGGCCGCCGCGACGGCGCGTGGCCAGTGGGGGCGCCAGACCGCGGCCGGCCCGCCGCTCGGAGTGGAGCCGGGCGAGCTGGCGCGCGTGCACCGGCAGCTGTCGGCGCTGGACCGCGGCTACGGAGAGCAGCTGGCCAGCTTCGTCGGGCTGCTGCCCTCGGCCGCCCACGTGGACCTCCGCTTCCTGCTCTTCCGGCTCGAGGCCGGCGGCCAGGGGCGCGTCACCGAAGACGGCTCCGTGCGTCACTCGCAGCCGTGAGCCCGCTCGCCGGCGGCTCCCTGCTGTCGTCGAGGCTCAAACCGCTGCTTGAAAGGGTGCTTACGGCGGTGCGCGCTGCTGTGGCATGTCGCAACACAATTGGACAGCTGCAGCACGTCAGGGTGTGTTGTTTTGGGGGGCACGGAAAGCGTTTTGGACTTTGAGGAGGAGCATTGAGAACGCAACGCGTCGGAACACGACCGCCTGCTGTGGCCGGAGGGCAGGCACGGCGTTATGGGCCTGAGAGACGGCGGGCGCTCTAGCGCGTGGCCAAGCTTTCGAGCTCCAGCCTGGAAGTGCGCCACAGATCGTCGTCTAGCGCGTCGCTCCGCTCGGACTCGGCCTGCCAGGCCAGCACGGGAAGGGATTGGCCGGGTTCCGCCCTTGCATGTGGTGCGCCATGTGCGTACAGTGCTCGAGGCTGGTGCCTGCATGGGTAACCAGACCTGCAGGGAGTCGGTGTGGCTGCCGATTTGAGCGAGGAGCACGTCCAGAACGCTCGCCTCGGCCTGCATCTTGAGCTTCACCTGCAGCAAAGCTGTGTCAGCGGGGCTGTCACCGGGCTCAGCACCTGGCAGCCACAGGTGCCTCACAGCGGGTGGCACCTCGACCGTGCAAACGGACGCCTGTCCAAAGGCGATCTCGTCGCCGCTCTTCAGGATCACCGGCTCCTCTGCGTGGCCACTTGTTCAGCGCACTGCAAAGCCTGGCATGAGCAGGCAACCGGGGTGTAGAGAGCGGACCTTCCTGCAGGTCCCTTGCATTGTAAGAAGTGCCGTTGCTGCTGCCGACGTCCCGCAGCTCCCAAGCTGTGCCGGTCCACTTGATCTTCGCGTGTCTCTCTGAGACGGCTGGGTCCTTGATCCAGATGCTGCTCACCTTGGTCCGCCCGACGGTGAGCACCACGCCTGGCTTGCTGATGCTGCCCTGGAGGGGCCCGTAGGTGAAATTCAGGATCAGCGCGTCTGGGTCGCGCCGCTGGCTCCTTACGTTCTGTGCCACCAGCCAGGAGACCTTCTCAGCATACTCAAGCGGGCAGACGTGCCCATTGACTGACAGGAAGCAGGAGAAGGCACCTGCAGCCGCGTATGCAGCCCGCCGACGTCCAGGCCCCGGCCACTGTCCGCCATGGCAGAACGATGCAGCCCTGCACGTCGGCCATCTTGTTTATATACTTTGCAGAAAGCGCCACGTTCGGCTAGAGAAAGCACATTCGGACCACCAAATACCACCTGCTATTCTCCTCTGCCTATCCGTGCGGGTTCCAAGCCTACAGATGCTTAAATTCCTCGCCTCGGCAAGAGGCAGCCCGCACAATCTCTCGGTTGCGATTGTGAGCAGTTGAGCGCACGCTCGTACCGTGAGCGGTCTATCGAGCTGGTTTCAGTGGCAAAGTCTCCAGCTGCGCGCCAAGCAACGCGACAGCCTGGTGTCGATTTTGTGCCAGCAGCAGGGCAGCAGGCAATCCCTGCACCCTGCATCGCGGTGACCCACACCTTTTGGCGACATCAGCCCACCTGGACATCGTCTGGCGCGGTATGCGGCTGTTGGGCTGAGAGGGTCTCGAATCTTGAGCATCGCTGCTTGGAGCGATGGGCGGGCCGCTGGAGGACGTGAGCAATCGGCAGCGCGGACTGTCCCTGCCGTTTGGCATTCACCTGCCGCTGAAGACATTCAGCCGGCGCAAGGCAAGAAGCCGGCTCTAATTGCTGTTGTACATCTGATGCATCCTCTTGCATCCCCAGAGAGCCTCACGTCGCTCCCGGGCCCCGCAGCACGCGCAGGAGGCGGGCATCGAGGCAGATACGAGCTCTTATGGGCTGCCTGCCGTGCCAGAGGAGCAAGAGGAGACAGAGGAGCGGGATGATGGGCCGTACAATGAGGAGCGGCCCGCCTGGCGGAAGGCAGGCCGGCAGGCCAAGGCGGACGGCTACAGCCGCAAGGCTGTTCCTAGTCCTGCGGGCCAGGAGGCCGCTCGGCGCAAGGAGTTCTTTGCTCGGATGCGCGCCCACTTTGCAGAGGTGCGCGGAGTGGCATGGCATGCCCGCTCCGCCTCTGCAGTGCTCCGGGGCATTCTCAGCCTCATCCACTGCCTGAGCAGGTGGACGCCTTCGAGCTGGCGGTAGAGAGCCCTGCAGCGGACGCGAAGCGGCCGGCCGCAGCTGCTGCGGCCGAAAGCCTGCCAGCGGCGGCGGCTGCGCGAGAGCTGCCCGTGCAGGAGCCCGTCTCGCTCGCCTCGCCTGCAGCCTCGCCGGCGGATGACGTCAGCGAGCCTGTGCTGGCGGTCAGCACGCCGCAGCAGCCGCGCCTGCACCCGCTGGCAGCTCTGGACGAGTTTGAGACAGCCACGCCCGCGGCCGCTCACCTGCCGCCCGGCAGCACGCCGGCCTCCGATGCGCCGCCGCCGCCGCAGCTCTCGTCCGTGCAGCAGCGCCTGCCTGCCACAGGCTGCCCCTCCGCCCCTTTCGCCTGCCTCCGCTCGTCTCCCCGTGCTGCAGCTGAGGCGTGTGTGACGACGGCGCAGGCACCGCTGCCAGGCTGGCAGCCCGGCGGGCCGGCGGCACCGCCAGCAGGGCGCCCAGCTACGGCCTCTCCCGCCGCTCCTCCATCCTGCGGCCGCCGGCGGCCCCCCGGACGCCCGCCACCGCCGCCGCCGCGGCGCGCCGCTCCCTCGCCTCGCAATTTTCCGCAGGCGTCTCCACGGCGCTGCAGCGACTGGGCCCCGCCTCGCTGCTGCGGTGCGCCCAGCCGCTCCAATCTTCCTGGACTTGCGTTGTCTAGGAGTCCAAGGTGGTCCAAGATAGGGGCGCTGCGACGGCACACAGGGATGCGCCGCATGCCCTGGCCTCATGGGCGCGTGTGGCATGGCAGGTCTGCTTCGAAGCTCGCCAGCCCCTTCCAGGGCAGGAAGGCCGCGGCCGTCGGCTCGCCGCTGCCCGGCCGGCTGCAGCCGCCCGCGAGCCCGGCGGCGCTGCTCAGCCCGCTGCCGGCCGTGGAGGAAGGTACCCTCCCCGGCAGCCCCAAGCAGTGGCAGTCGCATGCGTCTGTGCAGCGGGACGCTGCATCCGGTGGGCCTGACCCCGGGGCTCTCATGGGCCCCCGAATCGGAAATTCCGGCGTACGGGTGACGGTGAATGCGAGCTTCGGACAACGGAGCTCTGTTCTGTACAAGGGACGAGCTGTGAGTCGCTCTCCTGTCAGTCTGTCCCCAGGCTGACGTGCTTGCGCTGCCTGCAGACCCCGGCACGCCTGCCAGCCGGCTCTCGCAGCTGCCAGAGGATGAGGACGCCGCCGAGGGGCCGCAGACGCCGCTCTGCAGCGGCCGAAAGGCTGCGGAGGCAGCGCTGGATCTGGCAGAGCAGGCAGCCAGGCTGCAGCTGTCGCCTCTGAAGGCAGAGGAGCGGTCGGAGCTGCAGCAGCTGCTGCTGGCCTGCAGCCAGAGCGTGCGCCACCAGAGCTGCAGATTCCGCAATTCGCCAGCGAGGGATGCGAGCTGTGACTCGTGCGCTTGAGGCCTGTGCTGCCGGCCTGACTCGGCGGTTCTGTGGCGGCTGCAGGCGGACGAGGCGGCCATTCCCAGCATGGAGGCGCTGCTGGCGGAGGCGGCCGGCGGCGCGGCGGTGCGCAAGCTCGGGGAGGGCACCTTTGGCGAAGCCTTTGCCGCCGGCGGCCGGGTGCTCAAGATCGTGCCGCTCGGCGGGCAGCAGCTGGTGAACGGCGAGCCGCAAAAGGCGGCGGGCGAGATCCTGGCGGAGGTCGAGATCGCGCGCACGCTCAGCCAGCTGCGAGAGCCGGAGGGTGCGGCTCCTAACACCGCTTTTGAGAGCTGCTGACACCCAACTTGGCAGGATGTTGGGCTGGAACAAATTGCTGAGGCAGATCGCTGGCAGTCAAGGGCGGGCAAGCGCAAGGGAGCTTGTGCCGGAGCGCAGGCCACCCCGACAACGTTACGGCGGCCTTCGTGGAGACGTTTCGCGTCGGTGTCTGCCGCGGCGCCTACGCGCCGCCGCTGGCGGCGGCCTGGCACGCCTGGGACGCGGAGCACGGCAGCGAGAACGACCCCGTCGACGGCTTTGCGCCCGACCAGCTGTTCGTCGTCTTTGCGGTCGCTAACGGCGGCGCGGACCTCGAGCGCGCGGACGTGCGCACTTTTGCGGAGGCGCGCAGCATCTTGCTGCAGGTCCGGCCACGGTTTCCATGTCAAGCCTTGCCGTTAGCTCCTGTTCGGGGCGCCTGCAGAGAAATATTACACTGCGGCATGTGTCGCGCGTAGTGTGCGCTGGCGCTGGCGGTGGCGGAGGAGGCCTGCGAGTTCGAGCATCGCGACCTGCACTGGGGCAACATCTTGATCCGGCGAGGCGCCGACAAGCCTCTGCGCTTCCGACTCAGGCGTGCTCATGATCTGCCTCGTAGCTGGCCGTTGCCTCCTTCAAGCGCTGCAGACGGCTGGGGTCGTAACTGAAGTGTGGTTTCTCCTGGTTGCAGGGGCGTGGACCTCGAGGTGGACTCTGCCGGCGTGGAGGTGACGCTGATCGACTTCACCATCTCGCGCCTGCAGACCGCCGGCGGCGGCGTCGCCTTCAGTGACCTCGAGACAGATCCTGCGCTCTTCGCCGGCCGCAAGGGTGACTGCCAGGCACGCTGCGCCGGAGCTGCCCCTTGCGCTGCCCGCCAGCTCTCTTTGCTGCCGCCAACGCCACACGCGCATCTCGTAATCGCTGCGGGTTCTAAGGCACAGGCTTTTCAAGCGGCGGCCGCCGTCCACAGGCCTTTCACAGGCTCTGATAGCGCGGCGTTCACTGCTGCACAGCCTGCGTTTGCGCCAGCAGACGGCAGCGCGGCATGATCCCGAGACGCCCCACTTGCGCGTTTGTATGTTTGCCTGTAACGCGCTTCTGTTACATCACACCGGTTCGAAAACATTGGTGAGCTGGCACGCAGGCGGACACGTACCGGCGCATGCGCAAGGCCACGGGGGGCGACTGGCAGCGATTCACGCCGGCAACCAACGCGCTGTGGCTGCACTACCTGGCCGACCTGCTGCTGAGCGTCAAGCGCTGCCCCTGCCAGCCGGCGCAGAGCCGCGCGCTGCGCGAATTCAGGCGCGCTCTTTGTCAGGCCCCCCCAGGCATCTGGCGGGCCCGACACCGGCGCTCTGATGAAGGTGACAGGGAGGTATCGGCGTGGCGGCGGCATTCTGATGACGTAGGGGACTACTGAAAAAGGGAATCAAGCTCAATGAGCCGTCCCTCGCAGGCTGCTGCTGGCCGCTTTGAGTGCATGCGCTGCCCCCCAGGCGCAGTGGGCCGCACACACCGAGCTGCGAATGCCATCCATTTGCGGTCCACGAGAGCAGGATTTCAGCGGCTGCTTGACGGCGGCAGGATCGTGCTGAATGCTGGCCGCCAATCTGCAGGCGGCGGACGCTGCGGTGCGGCAGCAGCGCCGACACGATCACAGACGACTTTTTCGCCGGCGCCTGGCGCTCCTGCTGACGCCCTCGTGTAGCTTGGAAAGTCGTGTTGTAACTTACGTATTTGCTCTGCGCGATTTGTGGATCTGCCTTGCTGTCTTGCCGTGTAAATTTGTGTATTCTGACAGGGCATGATGCACCAGGTAGCCGCACCGTAAATCTGGCTCTCAAGGGCTCATCTCTATTTACAGTGACACGCTGCGATTCCAGCCAAGTCGGCGTCTCCAGAAGCTCTAGAAACAATGTGGATGTCCTTCGATTTGCCGTTGTTGAGCAGGGCGCTGTGTCTGAAGGACTTGCAGCAAGGCTAGATTGCAAGATGTTGTGCCAGATGCTAGCAGCAAGCCGCACTCAAGACACATGAAAACTTTCATATTTGCTGCTCTTATGGTGGTGATGATGATCACCAGGTGTTGTTGTACTCTTGAAGGGCCGAAGCCCGAGGCGCGGCCGCTCGGCAGGCAGAAGCCTACCGGCGGCCGGCCAGCGCCGCGCCGAACTGCTGCCTGATGGCGGGCGCGAGCTTGGCGCCGCGGTCCGCCCAGCGGCGCAGCGAGCAGGGCCGGCCGAGCGCCGCGTTGCCGTCTGCCGCCCACTGGCGCGCCAGGTCCGCCTCCAGCCAGGCGGGCAGGCCGGCGCCGCGCAGAGCGTCGTCATCGTCCTCGTCCAGCTCGGCCTGGTCGGCCCAGCTGAGGCGCAGGATGGCGGCCAGGCGGGCCGCCTCCTTCCTGCAGGTCGCCGGGTCGAGGAGGAAGATCGGCGGGCGGTCCTCCTGCTTGCGCGCCGCCTTCTTCTTGCTGGCCGGCGGGGTCGGCGGCCGGCGGGCCGGCGGCGGCGCGGGCGGCTTGCCGCTGCCGTCGACCTTGGTGAAGGCCTGCACAGACCCATCAGTCGTTCAGCATGGGGCCGGATACAGAGCTGGTAGGCCTGGCAGGACAGGAAGGGGTGGGCCTCCCAACAAGGCATGCTCGCTCCCAATCGGGCGCCCGACGTCTCCGGACGACTCACCTTGTCGGCCGCGTTGGCGTGCTGTCCGGCACTTGAGTCGCCGGCGGGCTGGTTGCGCTGCTGCTCGTTCCGGGCGCGCCCGGAGAGCGGCCGGTCACTGGTGCGGGCCCCTGCGGGCAGAAGAGAGCGCAGGGGAGTGAGCGGGCGCGCAACCCGTGGGAAATGCATATAAAGGGGTCAGCTGCCCAGAGGTGGGGCGCGCGGGCCGCCCCACGCTCGGTCCCACGGCGCATCCCAACGACATTTTCCCGACCAGCCAGCTGGGCGGCCAATCGGGAGCAGCGACCCCAAAAAAAGCACCGAGGACGGACAAAAAAGCCGCTGAGGGGGTGAACGCGCGACGAGCGGCACGAGCGGGCGCTAAGCCTGCGGCGGTTGTGGGTCGACTGGACCACTCGCCGGGGTGCTTCAGGCCCCGGCGAGGCGCCGCTGGGCGAGCAGGGCCGCGAAAGGGGCCAGTACGGGTATGTGGCACATGCAGAGGGCGGGCGTGGCTGCGGAGGCGCACCAGTGTTGCCAGCGCGGCGCCATGAGGAGGCATTGTCCGCCGCGCCTCCCGTCCGGGTCCACCGTCCGTGCGTCATCTCTGGATCGCGTGCTTGTCTTCGACTCTAGCTGCTCAGAGTGTCAGCCTTGGCTCGAAGTGTCGCTCGCGATTTGTGACTGGGCCGTTCCTCTCCGAAATAAATGAGGCAGAATCCAGCCTGGCTTTGTGAGCCAAAGAAGCCCTTCTGGGCGCCCAGAGTGGCACCAAGCCACTGATGATGACCAGCAGCGACCGGGTAGCTCCCCTGTACCCAGCCTTCACCGCGATGTCGGCCTCGCTGCCGCCTGACCGCACATGCCATCCTGCCTGCCGGCTCGGCCCTCGCGTGAGCGGTGGTGCGTAGCAGGCTCCGTGACAACCGTTGATCAGGAAATTGGGCAGCTACAAAGGGAGGAAATGAGGTAGATGAGGGAAGGATGCGAGGGCTATATCGCAAGATGTCTGGCTTGCATCGCCCATCTGACGTCTATGTTCTCCGTTGGTTACTTTCATGTGTTATTGCTCGGTATGAAAAGCAAGAAAAGGCTGTATTCTGAGGATTTCATCGCTTTCTCAGGCCCGGCTTCGTGCGGAGCGCGTTGCAAGTGTGCCATGACCTGCTGAATGAGCGGGCGTGCCTTGCAAATGGGTCTCGAAAGCGTGTGCATGGCGCAATCCTAGCATCAGATACACTCTGGACAACCAAACTGCCGCCTGTTGATTTGCCGCGCGTTGAGCACAGCTACCTAAAGGAGTGCTAAATCAGCTACGTCTGACCACGAGAGCACAGCAGCGGCGCACAGTTACACTAGTAAGGCAGCGCCACGAAAAAAGAGTGTACAGCTCTTGTTGTTTAACGTGCAGGCCGCCGAGCCTCGGCTGGCAGCACCCCGCAGCGCCAACCACACATTGGCACACTGCCACCGGCACCCATCCCTTGATGAGGCGTTCACGCGCCGCCCCGGCGCTCCGCCAGCTGCTTCACCAGGCGGGCGCACTCCGCGCGTGCGCTGCCCAGCTGCGCGGCCAGCGCCTCCGCCGCGGCCTCCGCCTTGCGCAGCCGCCGGGCCAGCTCGGCCGCCGCCGCCTGCTCCTCAGACAGCAGGAAGCGGTCGCGGCGGGCCGCCGCCTCGGCCTCGCGCGTCTTGTTCTGCTCCGCCAGCAGCTTGGTGAAGAGCCGCTTGCGGGCTGCCGTCGCCTCCGCCAGCTCCTCCTCCACCGCCGCCCGCCGCGCGCGCTCCGCCGCCATCTGGGCCTCGTGCGCCTCGACCGCCGCCGCCGCCTCGTCGCTCAGCTCATCCACGAGGGCGTCACCCTCCTCGATGAGCTGGCGCCGCGCGGCGACCAGCTGCGCCACCTCCTCGGCTTTCGCGGCGGCCTCGGCTTGGGCGGCGACGCGGGCTGCCCGCTCCTGCTGCAGCTCCAGAGCTTGGGCGTCACTCCTGCGGTTCGTCAGCGCGCTTAGGTAGCCGGTGCTGGAAGTGTGGCGCCTGGCCACACTGGCTTTCGCTGCTGGTGAGCGTTCACGCTGTCAGTCGGGGTCGATGGTGTGAAGTGATGTGCGATTTGAACCGTACGGCGCCGGTGTTGTGCGTGATGTGGCGGAGATCGAGGGCACACCGGGCCTGCAGGTCCTCCAGCAGCCCGGCCAGCCCGACAGGCTCTGGCTGGCTGGAGCTGGCGCGGCCCGCGAAGGCCGCAATCCGGGCCGGCACGCGGCGCGCAGCACCCAGGAGCGCACTCAGCGCCCGGAGCGGGCAGACAATGGGCGACCACGCCACGCGGCCCCTTGCTCCAGCCGGCGCGGGGGCGTCCGCCACCTCGTCTCGCGTCTGCGCGCGAATCATCGCAGGTCGCAGCTGATGTCGCCGCAGGACCGCACTGCAAGGCTCCGATCACAGCAGAGCGATAATACCGGCTCGATGCTACAGGATGCCTGTACCCGTTCGAGCCAATATGTCTAGCTGCTTTACAGGCCGTTGAACCTGAGTCCCTACCCTGTCTTTTGGCTTGTTGGCTGCCAGCCACCCAGGCGCCTGCTGGAGGGGCAGGACCGTGGCACACGTTGCCGCAAATATAGCCTGTGGTTGTAGGAAACTTCACCTGGGGTGGGCAGGTCAATCCCCGAAGACTAGATGGCAAGATGTTGGCTCTCACAGCGTGCTCAATCTCCCTGAAAGCCGGCGCTCCTACCTCTACGGCCACGTATCTAGGATTAAGAGACGTAGGTATACTGCTGCGATACCGCGGGTTCATGTTTCTACCGTCCCAGATGCCCGCCGTCAAGCGGCTTGCATGGCATGTGTGCCACGACCTGCTTAATAAGCGGGCATCCCCGGCACCGGGGATTCTGCCGTCTGTGCAGCTGATATACCAGTGCCCGAAAGCTAGGAGAACCGGGCATGCTCGACGTCTGGAGTGGCTGCTGGGCGGTGTGCGCTTTTGCTGTGGCTGCTTGCGAAGGAGTCAGAATGTTGGTTCACTGCTGGCTCAATTGTGGTGGTGATGATGATCACCAGGTGTTGTTTTATTCTTGAAGGGCCGAAGCCCGAGGCGCAGCCGCTCGGCAGGCGGAAGCCTACCGGCGGCCGGCCAGCGCCGCGCCGAACTGCTGCCTGATGGCGGGCGCGAGCTTGGCGCCGCGGTCCGCCCAGCGGCGCAGCGAGCAGGGCCGGCCGAGCGCCGCGTTGCCGTCCGCCGCCCACTGGCGTGCCAGGTCCGCCTCCAGCCAGGCGGGCAGGCCGGCGCCGCGCAGAGCGTCGTCATCGTCCTCGTCCAGCTCGGCCTGGTCGGCCCAGCTGAGGCGCAGGATGGCGGCCAGGCGGGCCGCCTCCTTCCTGCAGGTCGCCGGGTCGAGGAGGAAGATCGGCGGGCGGTCCTCCTGCTTGCGCGCCGCCTTCTTGCTGGCCGGCGGGGTGGGCGGCCGGCGGGCCGGCGGCGGCGCGGGCGGCCTGCCGCTGCCGTCCGACTTGATGACGGCCTGCACATAACCATCAGTCGTTCAGCACGGGGCCGGGTACAAAGTTGGTGGGCCTGGCAGGAAAGGTGGATTCGTCTGGGCAAGGCATGCTTAGGCATGTTCTCTCCAAATCGGGCGCCTGGCGTCTCCGGACGACTCACCTTGTCGGCAGAATTGGCTCGCTGTCCGGCACTTGAGTCGCCGGCGGGCTGACTGCGGGGCTGCTCGTTGCGGCTGCGACCGGAGAGTGGCCGGTCACCGGTGCGGCCACCTGCGGGCAGGAGAGAGCGCAGGGGAGTCAGCGGGCGCGCAACCAGCGACAAAGGCGTATATGAGGGTCAGCTGTCCAGAGGCGGGGCGCGCGGGCCGCCCCGCGCTCGGTCCCACGGCGCATCCCAAAGAGATCTCCCAGCCAGCCAGCTGGGCGGCCAATCGGGAGCAGCGACCCCGCAAAAAGCACCGAGGACGGACAACAATGCCGCTGAGGGGGCGAACGCGCGACGAGCGGCACGAGCGGGCGCTAAGCCTTCGGCGGTTGTGGGTCGACTGGACCACTCGCCGGGGTGCTTCAGGCCCCGGCGAGGCGCCGCTGGGCGAGCAGGGCCGCGAAAGAGGCCAGTGCGGGTGTGTGGCACATGCAGAGGGCGGGCGTGGCTGCGGAGACGCACCAGTGTTGCCAGCGCGGCGCCATGAGGAGGCGTTGTCCGCCGCGCCTCCCGTACGGGTCCACCGTCCGTGCGTCATCGCGTGCTTGTCTTCGACTTGGGCTGCTCAGGATGTCAGCGCTGGCTCGAAGTGTTGCTCGCGATTTGTGACTAGGGCTGTTCCTCTCGCATAAAAATGAGGCAGAGTCCAGCCTGGCTTTGTAAGCCAAAGAGGCCCTTCTGGGCGCCCAGAGCGCCCTTAAGCCGCTGCTGATGTCCAGCAGCGACCGAGTGGCTCCCCTGTCTCAAGCCTCCAGCGCAATGTCGGTTCTCACCGCCGAATGCCGCACATGCCATCACAGCGAGGCGGCCCGCCTGCCAGCTAGGCCAGGGTGTGAGCTGAAGTAGCGTAGCAGGCGACGCTGAAGATTGTTTCCAAGACATCGTAGTCGATCTACGCCCACAGAGAAGCGTATTGGAGGAAGGATGCAAAGGCTATGTCGCAAGATGTTGGCTCGCATAGCGAGCTTGAGCTCCCAGACAGCATGGGTCTCGCCGCGGCCACAAGAAGGCGGTGCTGTGACGTTTCAATACTACGATCAGGCATAAGGTGCAGTCTTGTTGGCGTCTCGGCCCGCTCTTGGGCGGCTCGCCTCGCATGTGTGCCCGACCTGCTGAAGGAGCGGGCGCTCTCTGCGCCACGGCGTGGTGAAAACTCTGCGCATGTGCAATTCCAGCAGTAGGTCATATAAACATGGATCATGAAAGCTGACGGTAGGTTGAGCACCACAGCGGCCTCGCTCGGGCGCTCCCCAACCTGTGCCAGGCCATGAGGCCGCAGCAGGGCGCGGCTTCACGCTTGACTCGACAGACTGTTATTGTACAGGTTGTCGTTACATCTGCGGCACAATTTGCAAGCCATTGGACCTTTCCGACTCGGTTTGCCGCTGCATTTTCGTCAGACTGGGCGACAGCACACATTTCAGCAAGCAGACTCTGATTCCTCAAGCGAACATCAGTCCAGCCAGTGCAAAAAGGAGGGACAAGAAGCTATGCTCGTTTGCCGGCACCGGCACCGGTAGTGCTGCTGCGGTCGGCGCCTGCCAGCGCCGGTCGCCGCTCATGAGGCCCAGATCCTGTCCATGTCAGTCAGGATCTCCGCCGGCGCCTTGAGCTCCCCGTGCGACCGAGTCGAGACGGAGCTGCCTGCGGCCACAGGCAGCCGCCGCCGTGATCAGCCCAGCAGTCAGGCATCTGGGGAAGGCCGGCCACCCGGCTTGCCCATTCAACCTTGACCCCTCTCTCGGCTCTTCACCGCCTCGTCAGCCACGCCGCAAGGCTGTTGTAATCTTGACAATTACAGTCAACGGGGCAGTCACTTCAGGAACTAGCTGAACGAGCGGCCAGAGGAGGCAGCCACTGTCGCTGAGGTGCCGCGCGGCTGCTGGCGATTGCAGCGTCGACACCCAGGCCCTGATTTAGGGTTTCAAACCCTAAACCCCAAACACTGTAGTCCGCAGCTTGCTGCAGGGGGCTGAGGGCAGGGCGAGAGAAGCTCGCCATCGACGCTAACAGAGCTGCTGCTGTGTGCCATGGGGGTGGGGG